>JARFOD010135942.1:0-13442 GCA_031763545.1 Mopalia muscosa
ACGGTTACTCTCGAGAACCGCTTCGACGCCTTGGAAGGGATGGAGGTAGACATTGGGCCTCCTCTCTCTATGGTGGAAAGCCAGCCGCCATCAACACTGTTTCTTAGGAAAAAAACAGGATGACGCCAGGCATGGTTACCTGCGATTGTTTCTTGGCAGAACGCGCAGTGATCGTAGTAGGCCAAGGCGCAAAAATAAAAATTAGTATTCTTAATGATTTCACATAGTTTTAAACATAATATTTACAACGTTTTGATCCACAAATAAATATTTAGCGAGGTGCAAATTAAAATTCCGGCCCAATGTCCATCTCTGTGGACAAACACCCTAACTCACACGTGCTTTTACTATAAGATTGGGATAACTCTTCAATGTGGAGGTAAAAAAGAAAGATGGCTGATAGTATTGGAGATGCTGTTGACCAAACAGCAAAAAGTGAGTGAAATATTAACTTGATTTCTGATTTTTTGCAAACAAATCCTTAATGAATAAGTTTTGAACGACATTTAGAAGTGGAGTAACATAATTATACAACAGGAAATTATCCAGAAATTGTATAATTAAATCCTTAATGAATTTTGATTTATGTTGTAACAAACATTAATTGTGCATATTTGTTTACAAACCATGAGTTTTTTTAAATAGATTCTAGCAACGTTAAGATTGAGGACATTGGGTCTGATTCATTGTTTTGTGACAGTTGGTGACAGATCAATTTCAATATCTCGATGGGCCCGCGCCGTGGCTTGGTGGTATTGTGAAACCGCCCTTGTAGATATACCAAGCACTAGCTCATAATACTCACCTAGTATACTGGAATGTACTTCAGTTCCGTTAGGATGGCCGTATAAGCTTCCTTGCTTTGGTAGTTTCTTGTGGGGTAGTTTCAATCAATCTCTTCCCCCAGGTGATCGCTGTCCGCCTATATCCCTACGGCCAGGAGTGGGAGAGGCCATTCAGGTCCACAGGGGAGCGTCACTACAATAGTATTGCACTGTCTCATAGATCCATACTGATACATTGTCACATAGATCTATACTGATACACTGTCTCATAGATTTATACTGGTACACTGTCTCATAGATCCATACAGATACATTTTCACAAAGATCTATACTGAAAAACTGCCTCATAGATCCATAGTATTACACTGTCTCATAGATCCTTACTGATACACTGTCCCATAGATTCATACTGGTACACTCTCTCATAGATCCATACCGGTACACTATCTCATAGACCCTTACTGATACACTATCTCATAGATCAATACTGATACACTGTCTCATAGATCCATACTGGTACACTCTCTCATAGATCCATACTGGTACAATCTCTCATAGATCCATACTGGTACACTCAATCATAGATCCATACTGATACACTGTCTCATAGATCCATACTGATACACTGTCTCATAGATCCTTACTGATACACTATCTCATAGATCTATACTGGTACACTGTCTCATAGATCCATACAGATACAGTGTATCATAGATCAATACTGGTACACTGTATCATAGATCTATACCGATACACTGTATCATAGATCCATACTTATGCACTGTCCCATAGATCCATACATCTATACATCTATCATAGATCTATACTGATACACTGTCTCATAGATCCATACTGGTACACTCTCTCATAGATCCTTACTGATACACTATCTCATAGATCCATACTGATACACTGTCTCATAGATCAATACTGGTACACTGTATCATAGATCTATACCGATACACTGTATCATAGATCCATACTGATGCACTGTCCCATAGATCCATACATCTATACATCTATCATAGATCTATACTGATACACTGTCTCATAGATCCATAGTGTTACACTGTCACACAGATCCATACTGATATACTGTTTAATAGACCCATACTGATATACTGTCTATACTGTCTCATAGATCTATATTGATACACTGTCACATATATTCATACTGATGCTCTGTATCATAGATCTATACTGATACACTGTCTCAGAGATCCATACTGTTATACTGTCTCATATAGCCATAATGATACAATGTCTCATATATATAGTGTGATACGCTGTCTCATAGATCTATGCTGATACACTGCCTGCTATATCCATACTGATACACTGTCACATAGATCCATACTAATACACTGTCTCATAGATCTATACTGACATAATGTCTCATAGACCCAAACTGATACACTGTCTCATAGAACCATACTGATACACTGTCTCACAGATCCATACTGACACACTGTCTCATAGATCCATATTGACACAATATATCATAGATCCATACTGATACACTGTCTCATGGATACATACTGACACATTGTCTCACAGATCATACTGATACACTGTGTCATAGATCCATAGTATTACACTGTCTCAAATATCCATATTGATACACTGTCTCATAGATCCATACTGATATACTGTTTCATAGATCTATATTAATGCACTGTCTCATAGATCTATGCTGATACACTGTCTGATATATCCATACTGGTACACTATCACATAGATCCATACTGATACACTGTCTCATAGATCATTACTGATACTCTGTCTCATAGATCCTTACTGATACACTGTCTCATAGATCTTTACTGATACACTGTCACATATATCCATACTGATGTACTGTATTATAGATCTATACTGATACACTGTCTCATAAATCCATGCTGATATAGTGTCTCATAGATCCATACTGATACACTGTCTCATAGATCCATATTGATACAGTATCTCACTGATCCATACTGATACACTGTCTCATTAATCCATACTGATATTCTGTCTCATAAATCTATACTGTTACACTGTCTCATAGATCTATACTGATACACTGTTTCATAGATCTATACTGATACACCGCCTTATAGATCTATACTGATACACTGTATCATATATCCATACTGATACACTGTTAAATAGATCCATACTGATACACTGTCTCATAGATCCATACTGATACACTGTCTCATAGATCCTTACTGATGCACTGTCTCATAGATTTATACTGGTACACTGTATCATAGATCCATACTGATACACTCTCTCATAGATCCATACTGATACACTGTCTCATACATCCATACTGATACACTGTCTCAAAGATCCATAGTGATATACTGTCTCAAAGGTCTATACTGATACACTGTCTCATAGAGTTATATTGATACACTGTCTCATAGATCCATACTGATACACTGTCTCATAGATCCATACTGATACACTGTCTCATAGATCCATACTGATACACTGTCTCATAGATCCATTCTGATACACTGTCTCATAGATCCATACTGATAAACTGTCTCATAGATCCAAAGTGATACACTGTCTCATATAGCTAAACTGATACACTGTTTCATAGATCCATGCTGATAAACTGTCTCATAAATCGATACTGATACACTGACTCATAGATCCATACTGATACACTGTCTCATAGATCCATACTGATATACTGTCTCATAGATCTATACTGATACACTGTCTCATAGATCCATAGTGATATACTGTCTCATAAATCTATACTGATACACTGTCTCATAGAACCATACTGAAACACTGTATCAAAGATCCATCCTGATACACTGTCTCATAAATCCATACTGATATACTGTCTCAAAGATCTATACTGATACACTGTCTCATAGTATATTAGTATGGATCTATGAGACAGTATATCAGCATGGATCTAGCAGACAGTGTATCAGTATGGATCTATGAGACAGTGTATCAGTATGGATCTATGAGACAGTATATCAATATAGATTTATGAGACAGTGTATCAGTATGGATCTTTTAAACAGTGTATCAGTATAGATCCAAGAGACAGTGTAATGCTATGGATCTATGATACAGTGTATCAGTATGGTTATATGAGACAGTGTATCAATATTGGTCTACGATACATTGTATCAGTATGGATCTATGAGACAGTGTATCAGTATGGATCTATGAGACAGTGTATCAGTATGGATCTACGATACAGTGCATTATTATAGATCTATGAGACAGTGTAATATAATGGATCTATGAGACAGTATATCAGTATTGGTCTATGGGACAGTGTATCTGTAAGGATATATGTTACAGTGTATCAGTATGGATCTATGAGACAGTGTATCAGCATAGATCTATGAGACAGTGTAATACTATGGATCTATGAGACAGTGTATCAGTATGGATATATGAGACAGTGTATCAGTATTGGTCTACAAGACAGTGTATCAGTATAAATCTATGAGACAGTGTATCAGTATAGATCTATCTAACAGTGTATCAGACAGTGTAATACTATGGATCTATGAGACAGTGTATCAGTATGGATATATGAGACAGTGTATCAGTATTGGTCTATGGGACAGTATATCAGTATGGATCTATGAGACAGTATATCAGCATGGATCTAGAAGAGAGTGTATCGGTATGGATCAATGAGACAGTGTATCAGTATAGTACTATAAGACAGTGTATCAGTATAGATATATGAGGCTGTGTATCAGTATAGATCTTTAAGACAGTGTATCAGTATGGATCTATGAGACAATGTTTCAGTATAGATCTATAAGACAGTGTATCAGTATGGATCTATAAGACCGTGTATCAGTATGGATCTATGAGACAGTGTATCAGCATGGATCTATGAGACAGTGTATCAGTATGGATATATGAGAGTGTATCAGTATGGATCTATGAGACGGTGTATCAGTATGGATCTACGCAACAGTGTATCAGTATTGGTCTATGAGACAGTGTATCAGTATTGGTCTATGAGACAGTGTATCAGTATGGATATATGTGACAGTGTATCAGTATGGATCTATGAGACAGTGTATCAGTATAGATCTATGAGACAGTGTAATACTATGGATCTATGAGACAGTGTATCAGTATGGATATATGAGATAGTGTATCAGTATTGGTCTACGAGACAGTGTATGGGTATGGATCAATGAGACAGTGTATCAGTATAGAACTATAAGACAGTGTATCAGTATAGATATATGAGACTGTGTATCACTATAGATCTTTAAGACTGTGTATCAGTATGGATCTATGAGACAGTGTAATACTATGGATCTATGAGACAGTGTATCAGTATTGATCTATGAGACAGTGTAATACTATGGATCTATGAGACAGTGTATCAGTATGGATATATGAGAATGTATCAGTATGGATCAATGAGACAGTGTATCAGTATGGATTTATGAGACAGTGTATTAGTATAGATGTATGAGACAGTGTAATATAATGGATCTATGAGACAGTGTATCAGTATTGGTTTATGAGACAGTGTATCAGTATTGGTCTATGAGACAGTGTATCAGTATGGATCTATGAGACAGCGTATCAGTATGGATCTATGAGACAGTATATCAGCATGGAGCTAGCAGACAGTGTATCGGTATGGATCTATGAGACAATGTATCAGTATGGATCTATAAGACAGTGTATCAGTATAGATATATAAGACAGTGTATCAGTATACATCTATGAGACAGTGTATTAGTACATTGTACACTGTCTTATGGATCAATACTGATACACTGTCTCATATATCCATACTGATACACTGTCTCATAGATCCATACTGATACACTTTCTCATAGTTCCGCACGACTTTTACAGATAAAGCCTTATCGGCTAAGACTTTTTTAATATGGTTTTGTGGTGAGCTTATCAATAAGACCATTGTCTAACTGTCTAACAAATGATAGGATAGGCCCCCCACTCTGTTTGGTTTTATCAAGTGTTTAACTCATAAACTTGAAAATGATTTAATTTAATTCTTTATTTATTAAACGAGGATTTTACACATCTGTGAGGCCACTCGGTATTCTCCTCAACAGAAAACATATTTACATAATAATATATAAGTACAGATACATATAAACAGAAAAAAAACAGATACATGTATAGCAGTAACATTGTGATAGTTGTAAAAGAAAGTTGTGAGATGGCGAAATATTATTGTGCACATATACATATACAAATTCACCTACATAAACATAAATACATTACGTACATACACATATGTATCTATATATCCATATATCTATATACATATAAACACACACATACACGCACATAATGAGGAGAAAAAAAAATTGTTTGCCTCCACCGGGATACATATATTCTTATTCTACACATGCTTACGTATACATATATAGATACATACATACACGTGTACATACACACATGAATATAATTAATAACGTTTGTGGTGTCACGTAAAGCGATTTGATCCTTCAATAAATGTATGTACATGTAGCATAATTGTTTTGTTCCTATCATGGCATAGAACAGTTAGTCCCTTGAGCAATATGTGCAATAGATAATTTGGACATTCTTTCATATAAATCCTATAGTGGACACCGTTGGGGCAAGCTGGGGCAAGCTCTGGAGGATGATAGAAACATAGTGAACAGTAAATTAATGAATTGTTATGAACAGCAAAAAGTTCCATGTTGTCAAATGTTGATTAGTAGTTCCGGTAATTTATATACAATGTGATAATCTATGCCCATCCCTAACCTTCAACTGTACTCTAGACTATATTGACAGGCTTACTCACATGCTGATGGCTCAAATGTAGACAACATTGAGACAATCGTTGAGTGCCTATTCCAGACTCTTCAGATTTGAGCAAATTTTACAGAGAAACTGAATTAGTTCACGAAGAGTATGCATCATAAACACTTCATCTTTATTGGATTTTAAAGATAACAGTTTAGTCCAAATAATGCCTCGTTATTTTTATAGTTTGGCCAAGATTTTTACTAATTATTTTGTCTTATAATACGATTTCCGAAAAGAAGGAAAAAATGCAGCTCCCTATTAGTTCAAAGTCTGTTCTATAAAATAGATTATTTGTTATAGTTACAGTGTTTATACTTTTAATTATGAATTAGTTAATGGCGTTGTTATCATGGGCTTATTACAAAACATGAACTGTATTTTTTCGTGTAAATTTATTCAATTTGCAATGAGTTTCAAAGTTACTACTCGATCTTTGGCAAATTTACATATTTGAAATCCTGAGTATCCACAATTTTCCACAAAGATATACTTGTATGATATTCCGACATACTGTGCGTTATAATGGGCTTTGGAAACGGGTTAACCCTTTAATTCAACCCCGGTTTTCAGGAAGATTTGAAACGTGTGAAAAAAGTCTAGTGGTTCTCGATCATTGGGTAGGTCGTTGAAGGGAGGTATACGTGATAAAGGTTGGCTGTCACGTAATGATATCAGTAAACTGTGTAAATTGATAATAATAACAATGGGCTGTAAAACGCTTTCAAACCCGACACATATAAGTACCGGTACTTAGAGCGTTTCAATTACAACAATGGCAGCTGGTTCACATCAATACAATTTGGGAACAAATCTATATCAAGCAGTTATTGTTGGCAAGCTTTAGAGGAAATGATGCTTTCAGGCGTGATCTGTCTTTGCAATTTGTTTTTTAATTAATTCTGCGGTTACATAGAAAAGAGGGAAATAATGGAGACAAATATTATCAGATTCAGGCTAGATAATTTTAAAACATTACTATTTACATGATGTGCATGGAGGGTTAATGCTAAAAGAAAATATATTAAGATTGATTGATTGTTTAAAAAATGGTTTACTCCACATTCAGTGACTAGCTCCCTGTTGCATGCACTTGGGGATGCTTTTACATAAAAGCAAAAGTGAGGGTTCCCTCCCCAAGCAAAGCGCAACAACAAACAACGTCTTGTACATATGCGCATGGTATACTAAAATCCGGACTTTTATGTCAACTGAAAACTGCTAAACTTATTTGTTACTACTCAACGAGCTATTTTGATATATATACACTAAATTAACATCTAGTCTAGTCACATTAGACTACTCCAAGAGTTCTAAAAGTTTGTCAATCACAATTAAGAGTTTGCTCTGAAATAGTTTATTGGATTGCGGACAGAGTTATTTGTTTATATCTGTATTAGTTTAAAATATACTCTCTATTGCATAGCCATCGACTTCTTAACATACAAGAAGTTCATTCAAGCCCTTCCATCATGCCATCGTTGTCATTGTATAAGTCTTGATCCCTGCCGATACACAGAATTTCCGGTAAAGAAAGAACAAATACAGCCAATGCACCAACGCCCTTTTGCTCAAGAATGGGCAACTCGACAATCCAAATGCCTGTGAATAAGTCTATGTTGTGAGTCAAACGGCTGCGATTAACTCTTTACACCAAAAGGATAAAATGGGCCCGTGGATATATATGCAATTTGCTATAAACCCCAAACTAGTCAATCTACAAGTTGAGATAGTTTAAATAGACAGTTAGAATGAGTTTAATTGAAAAATCAAAATAATATACACGGTTATACAATGTCTACCACTTACATACATGTATGCATAACGCACACACCTCCCATAGCTCAATAGGCGAGTGTTATTTGTATTTATTATATGTTTTATTATGGTAATAACGTGATTTCTATACGCCAGTCATATTGGGAACATTTATTAAATACAACATAAAAAGGGTAACAAAAGATACCACGTAGGCAGTTTTAGTTTGGGAACATAAGTATTTTAAGCAAATTTACCATTAAATGCAGGACGAAATGTGACGTGATCTTTGCCTGCATATAAAATTCAGCTGGTATCATGAAATTATTCACTAGCAGAGCTGAAAGCTGTTGCGGTAAGTTATATAGTATCAATAAGTCTAACAATCAAACTGTATCATGTGTTTATAATGTTGTTGTTTTTTGTCTTCAATCAAACACCAATATGGAAATAAGTTTGACAAAGTATACGAACGCTTTTTGTTTAAGTCAATTCTGGTTATAATGTAATTTGTACCCTTGCTAATCAACATACACAAACTAATTCATACTGATGAATTATGTGTCTGTATCCTAGAGCAAATGTGTTAAATCTGCTTAAAACAAGGGCTCGGTACCATAGATACCGTCTATGTAGACGGAGAACATGGCATAAGACCACCATTAATTTGCCATAAGCCGTAATGTTAACGTTTGGCCCTACAGCTCCCTCCCAAACTTTCGTTGAGCGAAAACCCCTGTCACATATTTTAATCGGTCCTTTTGGAGTTTCCAGTTCAAATCTTGACATGTGATGACCATCGAAAAACTTGAGCTACAGAGCATGGGCGGTTATAGGTGTTCTCACCCCTCCATCAAATGGTGATAAATACACCAAATGTGACCTATTTAGGCTGATATTACACTGACCAGAAAAACCTCCACTCAATTACTTCACATCAGTACCAAATACTTCACAAAAAAAAATTCCAGGGCCAGAATAAATAAAACAAGACTACACACCATTTTCAATAAGAACTATACTGATTCCAGGGAGACAAAGTGAATAATAGTGGTCTTATGCCTGACAGGCCCACCCAAATTTTCCAATTTTTTTAAAATTTGGTCTGAGTATTCCTTGGCCATATACAACAACACGTCCAGAGTGGTTTATCTCTAGCTGCACAAATACTGGCTTTAGGACTTGCGCACTCTCCCACCCCCCTTTGCAAATGTGAATGGTTGACCAATGTCAAACTGGAATAGTTAAGGCCCAATTGGCCCCTTGCCATTAAAGATAATGAATCCATAGCCTATTTTTTATGAGACAGTTCATTTACCTACAATTCAGATGGAAAAGATGTAAAATAAAATACATTTTTATATTTTTGGGAGAATTTGGACAATTTTACCTTGTTCGGAGCACTATTGAAGCTATTAAAAGGTCGAGAACTCAAAAATGAAAAACCAAACCTTGTCAAATTTTATTAAAAGTAAAAGTCCATTTACTTAGCATAAATTATCCTCAAAACTAGGGGGTGAACACGAAAATCTGTGTATTCACAACCACATGAGAGATGGGAAATCAATTTCAGTGACCAACTCATGAGTATAATTGCACTACCCAGCTGTAGCATTATGTTGGACCCCCGACCCTACTCACCCATACTATTCTCCCATTCTATGCATATAAGAGGCTCTTTAGTATCACTGTCCATAAAATGTAAATGATAATCAATGATTTTTATATCACTATATATCACTTCACAAGTTCATTGTTTTATTCCAAGACTTTGTTTTAGTGTTATCCTTCACCTCTGAATTTGTTAAAAAAAATGTAAAACAGAATTGTCAAATTTGAATTTAGAAACTATTTTTTCTCTTCAAAATGATGTCAATAATGTCAATTGTTAAGCAAATTCGATCATTTCATCTGTGCTGAAACTATTACTGCATATTTCATGACTGAAAAGCCCGATATTTATAGATAAGATGTGTTTGAAATTTTGACTGGTCGGTTTTTGGGCAGCAGTTTTAGTGATATCGTTACGTGGTCTGTCAAAGAACTATAATCACATTGATGTTGTGTAGGTCGTTATTTAATCGTAGTTCTCAAAACCGTACACTGGTATATGGACAGGAGACGTATACTAAGATGTTTGTTTACCACAATTGGTGAAAATATAATTTTTAGCAGGTAAATGTTCCCAACGGCTGCTTTTAGTCGATGGTTTAACTTAATGGATCAACGTTTGAATCAACACCATTTTGAGCAGTTTGACTTAAATCATTGAATAAACTTGACCTACAACATTATGATTTCTTTGTCCAAACCAGAAGCTGGTGTCGGAAGACTATATCTGCCTGTTGACAAATGCCACAATGAAGACTGTAACCCTATTAGTCGTATGTGTTGTTCTGGTTGGGTGTCATGTCGTTGACTGTCTATTAAGAAGATACTACCAGGACAACAAAGCCGACTTAAAAAGATGTGAGTGTTGTTTGCAATTGAAGACTCCTTTAAGTGTGTTACATAATATTCGGCCTTTTGAGAACAGACATGCCGGTGATATTAGAATGTGTCTATACGACAAGGATTTCTGTCAAAGCGAAAGTGGTAATGTTACCTTCTAATTAACTGCCATATGTTTCCGTCATAGGCAGTGCGCTGAATAACTTTGATAAAAGACGAATCCGACACGTAGTGGACTCTTTGCAAACATATGCACGTTTCGTCATAATATATCATACATTTCTTCCGCACGCTTCCGCTGGTGGATTTAGTAATTTTTTTTCAAATATTTCTCATGGCTGGCTTAATGGACTGGACACAATGTACATGTACTAGTTAGCAGTGTGCAATAGTTTGCTGTATGTGACTGAACAGCAACATCCTTTTAAAACAAACACGTTTGGCATATCAATAGTTTTTGTAATTCATCCTAGTCGTTATAAATGGTCATGTGGCTAATCGTGAAAACATTTATTTTTTTGTGAAACGAATGATAATATCGATCCTGCCAACTTTATCGCTCGGAATATATTTCCAAAATCAGCCAAACTTGACGCTCTGTCTTTCGCCATTCTGTGTTGGGTTTGATATTTTCGATTAAAGTGGCTGCCATAAAATATGTTTTAAGCTATAATGGTTAACAGTTTATATATATATATTTCTTATTTTTGTTGACATAAACATTCTTGTATCCTAGGTTCAGTAGCAAATCTCTGGTCAATAGAGTTGTATGTTATCCGAGAAATCATATCAACAATATACAACTATAAAACCACAACAATTAAGCTGATATAATATTATTTAAACCAATATAATAAGAATTCCTACATATCACTTCCACTGATACAGAATTCTGTCTCTGGGACTGGTAAAGTCGAGGGCTGTTTTGTTTCCCATTGGGTGGTCAGGACTCAAATAAGTATAAAAAGTACCACATGAAATCTTTATCAAAGGGCAAAAAAACTATATTTGCTGTAGTCATTTTGTTCTCGGCATTAAAGTTAAAGAAGGAGTGCATGTACTTATAGGCATAGGCCAAGATCATAAAGCAGAAAAAAACCCAGAGACCTGCGCTACACACAACACTTTTTAAAATATTGTTAAAACCTCATATTGAAGGAAGGTATCGTAAGGTGAAAAGTTGAAATTAGTATTACAGCAATGTTGTAAGTTAATATAGATTTGTATATTATGACCATAATAAACCATTTGTTACTACCACACTACCTAATTGATGTTAGAACTAAATTGAGCGAATGAGTAAATGAATGAATGAATCAAATAATCAATCAAACAATTAATCAGTCACTCAATACATCAATAATCAATCAGCCAATCAATAAATGAATCAATCATTCAATTAATCAATCAATTAATCAATTAATTTATCAATCCATTATTCAATCATTCAATCAATTAAATCATTATGTTTTTATTATTATTTCAGCTTCTGGGATTATGAAAAAGAGGGACATATAAAACCAAAAACAGGGCTAGATCTCGATGAAGAATCAGTTTTAGTTTCCAGAAACTCTCATTTCTATATACGAAAAACTCTCATTTCTAGATATGGGATGTGTTCAGAGCCCCTCCGCTTTTGAGCATCTCAAATTTGGCGGGGAGAGCGGGCGGGGCTAAATGCATCCAAGATACACTTCCGTCTACCGCCATAAAGGTATCGAATCATTATTGAGCTGAAATTGGGCAGGAGCTTTTCATATATACTGGCATAATGACCAGATTCAGTGATCGTTGTGTTCACTTTGGTTTTTTAACGAAATTATCTCGTAACTTACTGACATTTTTAATATATTAGAATCTTGATCAGATAGCATTTGTCAAGAATATTTGGTGTATTTATATTTATTTGCAATGAAACTATCGGCAAAAATCGTTAATTGCAAAAACGATGCAATGTTTGTTATATGAAGTAATCAGTTCTACCTTACTTTCATGTGTTGACATATTGCTACAACTGCTCTTATACAAGAAATGACAGTTGGATGAATTGAATGGATGCATGCATATTTCTATCTACCCGAAATTTAAGTTTATTTGCATCGTTAGTTATTCTATAAATGTACAATTTGCATGTTACAAATTCTTCGGCTGACGTTCCTAGTATTATATTAAAAAAAACTTCATCTTTTCATTAATGTAATTGAACTACATTTTTTGAGAGTTACTTTCTTTTGTTTAACCTTTCTGAAGTGTCAATAACTATCCTTATCCTGAAATAATTATTGTAGCGGTGGGGACTCCTCGTCGTTAAACAACCATATTACTTAGAATGTCTTCACTTCATCACATACAGGCATTTTTAATCACCAGCTATTTCAACTGCGTATTTTTAAGGGCTAACATTTAATATCTGGATTATTTCCTGAATTGTCAAATCCTTTACAATATGACACAACGGATATGATCGGAGAACTCTACTCTAAATGATGATTGTACAGTGATATGTGTTTGCTGAGTTGGGCGAAATGTTCGGGTATGTCTCTGTATCTGTCACGGGACTTGGTCCAAAGTTGTGAAATTAAATACAGATGGTATAAAACAATAATTATATACCCTATAATTTCTAGTAGTTGGGAC
>JARFOD010135953.1:0-27512 GCA_031763545.1 Mopalia muscosa
TTTTATACACCATACTTATGGTAATTACCTTCTCTCGAGATGTCTGTAGGTTACCCATAACACAACTCGAGATTAAGATTTATTTAGAAACTTGTCTCTGGGAGATATCTAGAACATAGGATGATTTTTCGATTTTAATTGATTTGCATCCCTGTGCCAGTGCGACTGCTTTTAGAAATATATTAAGCTTGAGTACTCCAGATAGCATAAATGTGAATTTGGTGAAAACCACATTATTATTTATATAAAAAAAATGCAAAATGAGTAAATGTCAACATATAAAATAGACAGCATTTTTCATGGTTTATTTCTCGAATTGCTGTAAAAATAAGACTGAGTAATTGTTTTTGGGACCCAGTATAACAGTCCTTGAACTAGTACACGGTGCATCATTTTGTTGTTGTTGTAATTTTGATTAGAACGATTCCAGTGAATTTTGTGGTCTATCCTACCTTGGAAAGTCTTATAGACTTATAGAACATTAAAAAAATCGGAGACAAACTTCTAATAAATAAAAGCGCATTTTGCTCTTTACATGGTACAAATTCGAAGTTTATAACCTGAATAGTTTTTTTTGTAGAAATACGCCTTGGAAAATGAAGAGTCTGTTTAAAAATGAAGTGCCAGAAATAAGTTATTAAAGTTTTGCGAATATATGATCATGGGAAAACTAAATAATAGACTCCGATTCAACTGTTTGTAATTAGAATTTCGAATTATCCTTTTCACCGACATATAGTTTGAATATCTATATTTTAATCCAAGCGGTAAAAAAATGGTTCATTTTGAGCCGAAGCGGTCCAGTAAGACCTTGAACTTACTCTTCTTAAACATCGCGATCACGTATTTGCAAAACAAAATTCTGTTCGAGACGCCTTAACTCAATTGAGGCTTTTGGAATAATATTGTAATTCAGCATATTTGCGTTGTATTTTCCATAAATATATTAATTAAAATTATTTTTTTCAGCGAGATATGGATAGATGACAGCTGGACAGGTATAAATTCGGCCGATCTTTAAAATCATGGCGTTCTTCAGACATTTTGTGTTATTAACATGGAAAAACTGTATTTTACAATGGAGAAAAAAATGTGTGACTATCTTTGAAATTATTTTACCTTTGGCATTTGCCGCAATAGTTATTACCATACGGTCTTCCGCAAATGTAACGGTGGTCAGAACACCCACTGTGTACGACCCAATAACGATAAACGGGGACGTGCCTTCTTCCAACAGCACCTCAGATTTAAGTGATATTCTCTTCGCCCCGGACAATGTGTTTACCAGGGGAATTATGACGAGGGCCCTAGGGAAATTGAAGTCAAACACAACAGATTTTACTGGTAAGTATTTTCAGATTATCAGATTTGTCAGTTTTTATTTCATCTTCATGCCCTTTTCTGGGCATAGATACATATTAAACATAAGACAAATATATTAATACAATACAGGCGGACAGATGAAGCAAAAAAATGAATTAGATGTAGCGGAGGGCTGGGAGAGAGAGCTTCCTGTTGCTCTTGGGGTCTCGGAGCTAAGGGGCGAAGCTGATTTGTTTGGGATGTTCTGGTATTGTTTTCTGTGAACGGTCCTGTGTTTGTCCTGTCTTGTCTTTGTTACTACACCCATATGACTGGCATGTCGTGATACGAGTGAATTGACTTTAAGTAGGGTGGTAAACTTTTAAGGAAGAGATTGCATAAAAAATATTTTCTAACGTTAAATAAAAAGTGAGGTTTTCGTTCTTCTATGTGAATGATTACCCAGGTAAATATGACCATTTGTCCTCACTATAAAACAATTAACACCTTTTAGAAACTTTGCATTCAGTTAACACCCACCCTTTTCTGTTTATAAATAGTTCATAAAGGGAATATAGTTGTACAAATGAGATTTAATGAGCTATGATAAATTCACTGATTAACTGTTGAAATATTCTGGGTTTGTTGATCAAATGTTACTTTCTATTTGAAACACATATTCTGGGTTTATTTTTATTTCTTTGTGCATTGTTACATTTTACTTAAACACATATTCTGGGTTTATCGGTCCATTATTACATTATATTTGAAACACATATCCTGGATTTATTGGTCCATTATTACATTCTAGTTGAAACACATATCCTGGATTTATTGGTCCATTATTACATTCTAGTTGAAACACATATTCTGGATTTATTGGTCCATTATTACATTCTATTTGAAACACATAGTCTGGATTTATTGGTACATTATTACATTCTATTTGAAACACATATTCTGGATTTATTGGTCCATTATTACATTCTATTTGAAACACATATTCTGGATTTATTGGTCCATTATTTCATTAAAGTTGAAACAATTATTCTGGATTTATTGGTCCATTATTGCATTCTAGTTGAACCACATATCCTGGATTTATTGGTCCATTATTACATTCCATTTGAAACACATATTCTGGATTTATTGGTCCATTATTGCATTCTATTTGAAACACATATTCTGGATTTATTCGTCCAATATTACATTTAGTTGAAACACATATCCTGGATTTATTCGTCCCTTATTACATTCTAGTTGAAACACATATTCTGGATTTATTGGTCCATTATTGCATTATAGTTGGAACACATATTCTGGATTTATTGGTCCATTATTACATTCTAGTTGAAACATATATTCTGGATTTTTACAATTTCACAGTTGTGTTTTGTATTATTAGCAGAATCATCAACTATCTCAATAACTCTATAGTTATTCATATGTCCCAATAACCTATACAATGGTTCGGTAGCCAATCCATTAACCATACAAGCAGGTAAATAACTTGATAACCAAGCCAATAACAATATTACCAATTCATTGGCAACCTGTCCATGGTTCCAAACTGACAATCTGTCCATGAGTCCACACGGACAATCTGTCCATGGTTCCACACGGACAATATGTCCATGATTCCACACGGACAATCTGTCCATGGTTCCACACGGACAATCTGTCCATTGTTCTACACGGAATATCTGTCCATGATTCCACACGAGAATCTGTCCATGATTCCCCACAGGCAACCTGTCCGTGGTTCATTACGGACAATCTGTCTATGACTCCACGCGGACAATCAGTAGGCCTACATGTTCCACACGGAGAACCAGTCCGTGGTTCCACACGGACAATCTGTCTGTCTGTAAAGTTAATGAAGCTCTCTCGAAGAAATGTGCTTTAATCTATCACGATAAACTTTTGGTCATGAACACAACTGTATATTTTTATCAGTTCGATGGTTCGCCACAGAGGAATTATTAGAGAAGTACTATATGGACCCAAACGGACCTACCAATATCCTGATCGGAATTGTATTCACCGGGGATTTTAGCAGCAGTATTCCTAAAGATCTTACCCTGAGAATCCGTCCGCTCAGCACCAACACGGGATGGTATACGGACAAGCAGTACGATTACGACAGACGCCCCAGGGGCCATGGGGCAGGTAAGTGTTTAATAAATGATCAGTCAGTCTTCGTAAATAATAGTTGATATAATTGTATCTCCCGTTACTTATCAGGAGGGTTCACGAAGGTGCTGTACATATCCAAGAACGACTTTATGAGCCTGTACTGTACCCATGATCGACTTACCCGGTAATGGGGTTCTACATTACCCACGATCGACTTTATGCCGAAGTGATTCCTTAAAATCAAGTTTTGAGTATCCACGATGAACAGTTGTGGAGAAATAGATATGTTTTTAAGTAAATTTAGACATGATCTGAAGTGATCACAAGCGTCAATTAAATGTAGCCTGTCGAAATAAAGTGACTAGAAAACTTAATTATATGATATGTATGAAGATCGGTATAAACAAATGTAGGAAGAGAAGCGAAAATCTTAACAATGAAAAATTGTACTTATTTTGATCTTACTATCTCGGTGTTTTCGTTTGTTTTCATCATGGGAATCATGTTAAAAGGTACATAATGCATATGAATTGAAACTCGATATCTTTTCAATAGTCAGTCTATGGCTTCAACTTAATCATTTAACCAGGTTAAAGAAAAATCCTAATGTTAAATTGTTGGACTAAATAAAGGCATTTGGTTACTGCCATTTCCAGACTACCATGGCAGTGGCTTTCTATCAGTGCAATATGCGGTGACGTCATCGATTATTGAGCTAGTTAACCCGAATGTGGAAATCAGCGATAACATCACACTGAGCATGGAAAGGATGGTTTACCCGCCCTACTCGGAAGACAATTTTGGAAGTACTTTTGAAATAGTAGGACCTTTGATGACAGTGATGGGAATGATACTAAGTGTTCTACAAATTACCAAAGATATCGTCTATGAAAAGGAGAAAAAACTAAAGGTAGGTAGACTGAAGCATGGATTCTGAATAGCTCCAGCTGAAATGAAATCTTGGTCAGTCGTTATTATTCCTGAAAAGATCAACCTTTCAGACAAAATAAATATGATAAACCCACCGTCCAACGAAAGAACCATTGAACAATCCAACCGACAATCAACCAATGAAATAATAACATAAACTGAACGACCAGCCAGACAACCAACCAACCAACTAACTATAAAAACATAAAACCTACCCAGACACCATCCTACCAGCCAACCAGCCAACCAACCAACCAACCAACCAACCAACCAACCAACCAACCAACTAACCAAAATATCTATTTGCAGGAATCAATGAAGATGATGGGTTTGACGAACCTCAGTCACTGGTCTGCCTGGTTTTTCAAAAGTTTTATCCTGGTGACAATAGCCGTGGCTATATACACTGGAATATTCTCTATACGATTGACTGCTGATGGACGCGGTATCATCGGTCACAGCGACCCCTCCGTGTTTTTCGTCTTCATGTTGTGTTATGGCGCAGCTCTCGTCTCATTCTGCTTTCTGCTCAGCACTTTCTTTAATAATGGTAACTATTTCACAATGCTTTAATGTCTTGCTGGATCTCTGGGTCGATTTTGTACTGTAGATTAATTAAAATTGAAGAATCACATTATGTTCTAGATAACTCCCCCAGACAAGTTTCTAATAATACGTAATCTCGAGTTGTGTTATATGTTGTTGAATAATTATATGATCACAGAAAAATTAAATTAGTATTTAACAACGATTGGTATTTTATAATGAAAAGCATTTATAATGATTCGTATTTAACAATTGCTAGTATTTAATAATGATTAGTATTTATTAATTGTTGGAATTTAATCATGATTAATATTAAATAATAGTTAGTATTTAATAATGATCCGTACTTAATAACAAATAGTATTTATTAACGTTCAGTATTTAATAAAGATTTGCATTTAATAATGATTCTTATTTAATAATGACTGGTTTTGAAAAATAATGCGTAATTAATAGTGATATGTACTTAATAACAATTAGAATTTAATAATGATTCCTATTTAATAACGATTGGTATTTAATAACGATTGGTATTTAATAACGATTGGTATTTAATAACGATTAATATTTAATAACGATTTGTACTTAATAACGATTTGTATTTAATAATGAAAAGTATTTAATAACGATTGGTATTTAATAACGATTAGTATTTAATAACGATTGGTATTTAAAAACGATTGGTATTTAATAACGATTGGTATTTAAAAACGATTAGTATTTAATAACGACTAGTATTTAATAATGATTCGCATTGAATAACGATTAGTATTTAATAACGATTGGTATTTAATAACGATTGGTATTTAATAATGAAAAGTATTTAAAATGATTTGTATTTAGCAATGGTTAGTATTTAATAATGATTAGCCCTTAACAAGGATTGTTAGTTAAAATGACATTCCCTTGTTTTATTTCCCTGGTCAACGTACACAGTGGGGTTTAAAAGATCTTTTTTTTTTTTTCATGAATCGAATTGCTTTCAGTTAACGGAAAGATACTGAAGTTTGCCACAGGGACTTAATGAGTGTGAATTTGAAAAGAAAGCTGAGAAATGTCTAAACACGAAACCTATATAGGCCAGTATACAAGTAGAATAACCCTTTTATGTGAATATATATAATTTGATTATTTTGATTTCAGCAAACGCAGCCGCAGCGGCCGCCGGGATCTTGTTTGTCATCTGTTATGCTCCCTATTTCGCTTTGACATCTCAATATGAGATAATGAATGTCACACAGAAAATGGCGTCTTGTTTGCTGTTTAATGTTGGACTTGGCATGGGATATATGGTCTTCTCAGGGACAGATAGCGCAGGTTAGTTTAGTAATTAATCAATCACTCAATCACTAACTAACCGACTGACCACCAACCAACCAACCAACCAGCAAGCCGGCCACCGACCGACCAACTACCCAACCAACCGACCGACCGACCGACCGACCGCCAACGAACTACTCAACCAACCGACCGACCAATGATCTATCATCAATGAATGAATGAATCAATCAATCAGTTAATCAACCAATCAAGCGATCGTCGTCTCAGTGGCAGATGGCGCATGTATGTTTAGTAATGAACCAATTGATTCAATCAATAAATCAATTAATAAATCAATCTATCAGCCAATCGTCGTCTCAGTGGTAGATGGCGCCTGTATGTTAAGTAATGAACCAATTGATTCAATCAATCAATCAATCAATCAATCAATCTATCAGCCGATCGTCGTCTCAATGGCAGATTGCGCATGTATGTTTAGTAATGAACCAATTGATTCAATCAATCAATCAATCAATCAATCAATCAATCTTTCATTTTTTTTAACAGATGGTAGGATAACGTGGGAGAATGTAGGCGAACCATCGACCGCCGATGACAGCCTGTCCTTACTACTGGTGATGGTAATGTTACTGATTGACACCGCCATTCATCTCCTTATCACGTGGTATATTGACGCAGTGTTCCCCGGGGAGTACGGGGTTCCACAACCATGGTACTTTCCTGTCACGGTCAGTCTCGCACGTTTGTTTTAGACCGTCATGTCAGATATGACTTCATGTTTGTTATTAGTACATGATTTGGGTTAGGTTTTAGGTTAAATTTAGGGTTATGTTTAGGTCTTAGAGTTAATTTTAGTATAAACCGTAACCGAAATATACCATGTGTGCCCACTTCTCCCTCGAGGTTTATGTAACAACCCTCATAAATGAATATAAAGATCCATGGTCCTGAAAAAAACCTTTCAGGATTATTTAATTGTTAGTCAAATATGAAGTGTTTTGTTCAACTTTTTACATACAATATTATTTGGGAAGTACTCGAAGTAGTTTTGTCATTCCTGACAGGCGTAAATAGTCAACGCGTTGAATAAGCACCGAAAGAATAATCTTGAGTAATCATCAAGCAATTTATTTATTTTTTTTTTTACAGAGGGCACCCTCGTTTTCAATTGGTGTGAAATATATCCGGACAGCAAATCAAGCAATCCATTAATAAATCATTTAGTCAATCACTTGCTCACTCAGTCAGTCACTCACCCACTCACTCAGGGAGTCATTTAGTCAGTCAATCAATCACCCAATGTCTCAATCACGCTATGACTCAATCACGCATGCACCCAGTCGGTCAGGCCGGTCGGCCGACAGACAGACAGACAGACAGACAGACACACAGACATACGGACATACGGACACACAGATAAACAGACAGACAGACAGACAGACAGACAGACAGACAGGCAGACTATAAGTCAAACAATCAGCCAATCAATTTTTTATCTGACAGAAAACCTACTGGTGTGGCAGTTCTCCGCGATCCTCGGCTGTGGGTGATATAGAATGGTCTAGTGCCGCCATTCAGCAGCGTCATGAATTTTTCGAAGAGGAACCATCTTTACCTGAAGGAATTTCAATAAGAAATCTAAGAAAGGTATTCCACTAGGTCCTTTTCAGATGTGACCTTCTATTTTATCAATTTGCCGCCATTTATGATGTTAAAAAAGTTACCAGACGTACGAATCTTACAAAATTTCGGCAAACCTGGTCAATGCTTATGGTGGTGAAAGCTGTTAGCTGAACCCTCTCACTGCACTGCACTCAATCAACTTAAGTTTACTAGATAACGTTACCAAAGATCCCCGTTTGATTTTTTTTTCCGCCAAATTTCAACAATAGTCGTTAAGCTCCACATACCGTGACGTCATCTGTGTGTGTGTGTTTTTTTTTATGAATAATTGCTAATACCTGATTAGACAAACGTTCAACATACCGTGACGTCATGTGTGTGTGTGTTTGTTTTAAATAATCGCTAATATCTGATTAGACAAACCTTCAACATAATGTGACGTTGTCTGTGGGTTTGTGTTTTGTTGTGAATAATTTCTAATACCTGATCAGACAAAACTTCAACATACCGTGACGTCATCTGTGTACATGTGTGTTTTGTTATGAATAATTGCTAATACCTGATCAGACAAAACTTCAACATAGCGTGACGTCATCTGTGTATCTGTGTTTTGTTATGAATAATTGCTAATACCTGATCAGACAAACATTCATTATTAAGTGAAGTCTTCTGTTTGCGTATGTTTTGTTATGAATAATCGTTATTACCTGATCGGACAAACCTTCAACAAACCGTGACGTCATCTTTGTGTGTGTGTTTTGTTATGAATAATTGCTTATACCTAATCAAGCAAACTTTCACCCAACCGTGACGTCATCTGTGTGTTCGTGTTTTGTTATGAATAATTGCTAATACCTTATCAGACAAACCTTCAACATACCGTAACGTCATGTCTGTGTGTGTGTTTTGGAAAATCGCGAATACCTAACTAGACAAATCTACAACATACGGTGACCTCATTTCTGTGTCTGTGTGTATTTTGTTAAAAGTAATCGCTAATACCTGATTAGACAATTAGACTGATTAGATTAACATAACGTGACCTCATCTGTGTGTTTGTGTTTTGTTGTGAATACTCGCTAATACTTGATCAGACAAACCTTCAACATACCGTGACGTCATCTGTGTGTGTGTGTTTTGTTATGAATAATTGCTAATCCCTGATCAGACAAACATTCAACATACCCTGACGTCATCTGTGTGTGTGTGTGTGTGTTCGTTATGAATAATCGTTAATACCTGATCAGACAAACCTTCAACATAACGTCAGGTCATCTGTGTGCGTAAAATATTTTGCGACAAAAATATATAAATAAAGTATAAAGTATCAACCTAATTTAATCTAAACTATAAATTGAAATAAAGAACAATATTTGGGAATAGATGTGGAATTAAGCGATGATTGCAATTGAGTTATTAAATCATTTCCAGGAATTCAAGCAGGGTGGTAAGGACACCAAAGTGGCAGTCCGGGGAACAAGTTTGAATGTTTATAAAGGGCAGATAACTGCGCTATTGGGTCATAACGGTGCCGGGAAAACGACAACAATGTCCATGTTAACAGGTTTGTACTGTTTATATTTGTGTTATACATGCTGTTACTTATATATATTCTAATGATTATCTTATCTTAAAGAAGAGAAAATACAATTCTTTAAATTTGTTGAAAATATCACTTACCAACGGAGTCAAACGGTGCATGTCCAAGGATAATCGTCTCAAATGCCCTTTAATTTGGTTACGTGATTAAATAAATGAACAGTGCTTTCCTTAATTATCACTAGACCAAGACTAAGACAAAGATGAACAACAAAAGGAATTAAGATGATAAAGAGTCATTCTTTTCTCGCGAGACTAGCCCTTTGCGAGACCGAGAACTAGCCCCGGCTTTAATTCTGGCTATCTGCCCATAAATCTGGGGGAATTAGAAAAAAATATCTGTTTTTTATCCTGGGTTTTGTTTTGTTAATTGGAGTACTTTTTTTTTAAACACCAGCCAAACACTGGAGTTATATGGTGTGACGTCGTTCGGCTGAGCTGCAGGGCAATGCAATTTAGTTCGAAGTTAATTCTTAAATAAAGCAAATTGTTATATTTAATTTGACTCACACGACAGATTTACACATTTTAAGCAACTGGATTTTCCATAAATATCAGTATAGTCCCGTCACGTGAATATCGCTTAGTGTATAGTCCTGTAAGGTAACTTCCCGTAAATACCGTTAAGATTATAGTTCCGTCACTTTACTTCCGGTGGATATCGCTAAGAGTATAGTTTCGTCACGTGAATATCGCTAAGATTATAGTTCCGTCATGTAACTTCCCGTAAATATCGTTAAGAGTATAGTTCCGTCACTTTACTTCCCGTGGATATCGCTAAAAATATATAGTTCCGTCACGTGAAAATCGCTAAGAGTATAGTTCCGTCACGTAACTTCCCGTTAATACCGTTAAGAGTATAGTTCCATCACTTTACTTCCCGTGGATATCGCTAAGAGTATAGTCCCGTCACGTAACTTCCCGTGAATATCGCTAATAGTATAGATCCTTCACGTAACTTCCCGTAATTATCGCTAAGATAATAGTTCAGTCACGTAACTTCCCGTGAATATCGTTAAGAGTATAGATAGTTTGGTAATTGATGGTTACAAAATGGCATCTCTGTTGACAAACGGATAACTGCACAATATTTCACCTCAACACTTGTTTAAACATCGGCTTATAATATTGAGGGAGTTCTGAAATCTGATCTGAATGTCTTTGTTCTTAAATCAGGCAAGAGGTTTTGTATCTTTTTAGGTTTTATCCCACCAACAAGTGGAACTGCCTATGTGAACGGTTATGACATCACACGGGATATCGACAGCGTTAGGACTTCACTGGGCTTGTGTCCACAACATGATATTCTATTTGACAACCTGACAGTCACTGAACATCTCAAGTTCTTCGCCAAAGTGAGTTGCTCTATACAAGTATTATATGATATAGAAACGATTTACACATTTGCTCCTAACTAGGGTATTTTTTAAAAAAATGGCAAGCATTTAGTGAGATATACCTGACAAACGGGGATGTTCGTTGAAGGAGTGGTAGAGGGGAAAGAGTGCACATACCCAGGGGAAAGACCTTTAAGGGCGTGTTTGTGATCAACTAGGAAGGAGATACACTCGCTGATAAGCCGCTTTTTATATGCACAAATCCTTTAACAGGAAATCAATTAGGTCATCCATGTGTTGGGTTCCAGACTGCAGTTGCCCATGTCGTATGTAAGGCCGCTGTCGAATATTTGCCTATCCAAAAAGCATCTTTGTTGGGGACCACCTAAAGTCTGTATTACTATGTAGACCAGATACGGTTTATAGAGTATTACAATGGAATGTTTAAAAGTAAAACCTGTTCTGGCAATACTCGACAAACGGAGTGGGTTCTGTGCCCTCGTAAGTATCAACACCAGCGTATGCCCGTGGTTAATGCAGAACCATTAGCTTCACTGATGTAAGGAGTCATGTCTGACTACACATCGCGATACGTCCTCACGGCATATTCATAAAAAGTTTTTGATATGGTGTTACATTCAAGGTACATTGATAAATTACTGTGAACGAAATTCCATACGTTTGATTCCACAAAATATGATTTTGAAGAATTACTAAAGATACATTTGCGTAATTCTGTCATTCGTTTTATACATTCTAGTTGAAAGGTGGTTCGTCTGTGGATTTAACCGGCGAGGTGTCGAACATGATTAAAACAGTGGGATTAGCTGGAAAGGAGAACGCTATGTCCAGCACATTGTCAGGGGGACAGAAGAGAAAGCTCTCAATTGGTATCGCCCTCATCGGGGGGTCGCAGGTAGGCTAATGTGTATTATCCCCACGTCTAAATGAAGAGTTCCGACTCATATCTCAACGTTTCTCTTGTTATTACCATACCATTAATGTCGTTTAGAAATCATGCCAATCAGGAAAACAACAAACAGAAACATTCTAGATGTGAAGCTCAGTGTATTAAAACTCTTCAAATATTGTATCCGCTGGGTTTCAATTGGGAACCAGTTAAAGGGTCTACAGAAAAGAAACCTTAAAAAAACTAAATTCTTTTTATCTTATTATATTACCAACCCATCGCCCTGTTTGCTTGTCAGTTTTTTGCTAGAATAACAAAATCTTGTTCCTAAAATGTCTACTCCACTGTTACAAAAAAACCCAACATTATAGCATACAAGGGAAATAAAAATCTAAAGGACTTACTGGTGAAGGTGAACCTTCCTTCTGGATCAGCCAGCAAATAACTGTCATTCTCTTTAGCGGCATGTCCATTGGTTCATTTCTGTATCTCTGAAGTACTAGTTTGTAGGTTGACTTATTCTTATCCCATATCGAATGTTCTATTTGCTACATATTTTAACATTCTCTATATAACATTTAAATTGTCCTTGCCTTCCCCGGAGACGCCCGTCGCTACTTCCATGACCATCACAACACATAATTCTGAGTAAATAAGTTCATTCAGTTTTACCGGGGAACTGCTGGGTTAAGTTGGACTAGAGGGAATCTAATGAGGAGGATATGAACTGCTTTACATTGTACTCCGTAACCCGAAAAGTCAAAGCTAACATATAAGTGTAATTAAGTATAATAATTCCTTCCCGATTATGTTTGGATACTGTAAAATGTGGTTTTGACAGGTGGTGATTTTGGATGAACCAACGTCAGGTATGGACCCTCAAGCTCGTCGTCAGATCTGGTCAATATTAGAGGAATTTAAATCACAGAGAACTATTATGTTCACTACCCACTTCATGGACGAGGCGGATGTCATCGGAGACAGAATCGCCATCATGGCAGAAGGAGTGATCAAGTGCTGTGGGACACCTTTATTCCTGAAAAGCAAATTTGGTAAGGAGGTCTAGCTATCGATGACTGTTATTTGTTACTCCTAATAGATCTTGGTCCATTCTAGGGCCTGTTACTAAGACCCCCCCCCCCCCCCCCCATTACAATGATATGTGAGAAAAGTGTCTTAGCATGGTTGCCCCTTCCCTCCCAACTCCCCCAACAAAGCTTATTTTTAGAGGTCGAGGGCCACAAGCACAAAATATGTTGATTGTTATGGTAACTTTCTTTACAAACACTGTTGTACTCCAACGTTGTTAATTTTATTTGAAGCAGGTGTCGAACTGTATCGATACAATTTTTCGCAGCTTGACCGAAACGTTGCTAGCAAAACTAAAATCAGTGTCTTGTTATTTTGTGCGGAGTCAATCCTTTTATCGCGTATCCCTTTCTGTTTTTGTTGCATAGGAAGTGGATACGAGCTGACGATTGTAAAAAGTTCAAATTGCCAAGTCGAAAAGATAACCAAACTTGTTAGACGTCACATTCCGGCAGCGTCCCCGAAAAGTAACGTTGGCGCTGAATTGACGTATTCTTTACCGAGCGCAGATTCGTCAAAGTTCAAAGATCTATTCGAAGTGATGGAACATGATTTGGAAGGCCTTGGTATTTCTAGCTTTGGAGCGTCCGTCACAACAATGGAAGAGGTCTTTTTGAGGTATGCCTATGCATGTATGCTAAACCGTTGATCAGTTTCTATATTCCTGATCATTCAGTCATATATTATTAAAATATACAATGAACGTTTAAAGTGCAGATTTTCCGTTAGAAGAGGAAACAAAATAGAAAGGCCTGGAGAGAAAGAACCGTATTATAGATTAAGGCATTTCAAGCGTTATATCTATTCGGTTTCAAGTTAGAACCAGTTAAAGAGAGAATCCCTTCTGACTAACTATGATTACCAACAAAGCACCCGGTGTGCCACTCTCCTTATACAGGAATCGTTTCATACATAACTGTGTAGGCTGTTAGAAAAACAATCCGAAACTCATCTGATGGCTCATCATCCGATAGGCTCAGGGGTCAATATTACTGTCTTAAAATATTCCTGTTTTTTTAAGATATGTCTGTATGCTATACACATAACAATACGAACTTAAAATATCTTGACTAACTAATCTCAGAGCAGCTATCAAGGATATATTTTGTTTTTATCCCTTGACAAAAAGGGATTGGTATGAACCGATGATAACTACAACAGGATCATTGCGAACGAAATCAAATTGATGATGGCATTTGGGGGTGTCAGTCTGCAGTCATTTAAATGGCCATCTGAAAAAACGCTTTTTCGGGTTCCAATCGAAGACTTAAACTAGAAAAGGTTATAGAGGATTTCAATTAAATGTTTAAAAAGAAACCCTGTTCTGGCAATCCTCTGGAAAACTGCATTCTTTTATCAGCGGCTATAAAGAAAGGAATGGTATATAGCCGACGACAGTAACATTAGCCCTTCACTTTAATGGTTTTGTGCAGGGTTGGTGAGAATTCATCTGACGACAGGGACACTGACAGTTTGAGAAACGGTAACCATCGAGAAGTCCCGGCATCATTCGCTGTATCTCCGACTCGGTCTACAACACAGATGACCAACAAAAGCTACGTCGGCTTCACAGGTATACGTTTGGGCTTTTTATATTTCTGCTACATTACAGAAAATGTTTGGGACCACTATTACGAAATGCCCTGCGACAAAAAACTATTGTATGATAAAAAATTTAATGTTAAACTATGGGCGTAAAAATATCGTATAAGATTTTATTATCGCACAACATTTTGTGAACTTGCCAAAGTCATATATAATAATATCTATGTACAAGCTGTATACTCAATGTTTGAAATTCGCAATTTGACGTTCAGATATTTTCACAGAATATATCGCATTGTAAGATAGATCCTTGCATAGTGAGTCTATAAAGCATTGGCAACACAGCGGATTCAATATTCTCTTGGAGGCTGCCACATTGTTTTTTTTACCGGTTTAAGTTGTTTTATTTCAGACGGAAAAAATAAGAAAAATCTAAGCCTACGTGGATGTTAAAGTTCCATTTAGCATTCCTTGCTTGATATATCAGTGCCTATTGCCTAACACTAAGTTTATCCAAATTTTCTTTCCGTTTTTGTCTCGAAAGAACAAAATTGCGTTTTGTGAAACCTTTTATATTGGTAAATGTACGAGTCGCCCTTCCAAGGAAATGGCTACTCAGTCAGACATATTTTAAGATAGCTCAGCCGAATCATGGCTTTTACTTATGCTGTATTTTACTGGTTCAATGTCTTATTGGTATTTACACTTACCATTTCCAAATGAACATAACCCAGCAGGATACAACAAAGACTAAGACAAAAACTTAGACCACATGATTAATTCTAACTTTCCAGACGACCCGGAAACTACGGTGTTGACCGGAGAGTCTGTGAGAGTTAATGATTTCGCCAATGCCGTGTCTTTAGCGACACAGAGGCTTACAGAGAGCGACAACTGCCCGTCAAGGAGATTCGGTTTGTCTAGCTTTAATCAAAGTTCCTCTTTAATCAACAGCCACGCAACTCCAACTCCTGCACATGTCTAATGCACGATGTTTTCCTAACTATTATTTTACCTCTTTAAGTGCACATTTGTATCCATTATGCTCTTTTCTTGTGTTCGGTACAGATCTTGACTTCTGATATCCAACAAGGTATCGAATTCATACACGTGAAGTAGGTGTCTATCAAATACGGCCGCCTTGGTACTTGATAGATCCTATAGAACACAATGCATGCTGACAACAATTGATGAGAGAATCGGCATACACCAGTGATAATAATAATAATATAATAATACAAATTTATTTAATGAGGGTAAATCATACAAAATAAAGCTCAGTCATGCAGTTAATGCTGGTCTTCCCTGAGGCCCTTCACAATACAAAACTATAAAACAGCTACTGGACTGATGGTCGACCACACCATCTATCGCCTGCTGAGCTACCGTGACTGATGAAACCGACCACACCATCCACCCATTATGCCTCCGCTTTAACACCACAGTCGAATTTAATAGTCTCGCTTCTCATTAGATGAAGTATTAAAATGTAGTCCAAAGTTTGGTTTTATTGAAATAAAAAAGATTTTCTGGCAACTTAGTTCAAAGTTGGCTAATCTTCACAATGAAAGTTATAATATAGTTGATAACAATTGCAACGTGATGACTAAGAAATACTGTAATGAGGAATAGTTTTGATGAATTTATGACATCCACTTCATTTTGTTTTCAGGTGACCATGGGGATGAAAGAAAAAACACCGGTTTGATACTGGCATTACAACAGTTCCAGGGAGCCTTGATGAAGAAAATCCTACATTCGTGGAGAAACCCTGTGGTGACTTTAGCTCAGCTCATCATACCTGTGGTGTTCACCTGCGTGGGTTTAGTTGTGTCCAAAGTGACAGGTAATGCTCCCATATCTACAGATCCTCTGATTATGAACATGGAACAATTCCGTGAAAACATTGTTGCCTACAGTGATTATCCTTTAAGTTCTGAAACTGCTTCACTGTCCCAAATTTTCGTCGCCCTTCTAGATGGGACATCGGCAAATGTTTCCAAAATCGACCTTACAAATTACGGTAACAACATGTCCAGTTACTACGAAAAGGAGGGATTAGATGTTGGCCTGTCCACCTACAACACCCGATATCTCATAGGCTCAACATTCGAAAAGGGTCCATCTACGGCTGGGTTGCAGTTGACTGGTTATTACAATGGCCAACCGTACCACACACAGGGAATTGCTCTCAGCTATCTGATGAACACTTTAGTGAAATACTTCCTTGGCAAAGACGCAAACATAGCTGTTGTGAATCATCCATTGCCCGACAAAACTGAACAAGAGATGGTCAGTAAATCTGCAATGGGCACAAGTTTTACGCTGGGATTCTTTCTGCTAATGGGCTCAAGTTTTCTAGCGAGTAGCTTTGTTATCTTCATCATCAAGGAGAGGATAACTCAAGCAAAACAAATTCAGATCGTCAGTGGGCTTCGGCCAATCACATTCTGGTTGACACATTTTATATGGGATTTTACTAGCTATCTTCTACCTATGGTGGGGATTATAATAGTGTTTGCCGCTTTCCAAGAAGAGGCTTACTCTGGAGGGAATAGACTCGGCTACATCGCCTTCTTGTTGCTGCTGTTTGGCTGGGCCTTTCTCCCACTGGCCTATATGTTCAGCTTCCTGTTCAAGACTCCTCCTGGTGGTATGGTCGCATTCGTCATGATTATGTTTACGACAGGTAAGGTGTAAGATGTCGAGTTCTGTATCTTTGATAGTGTTTCCTACAATTTAGCCACATTAGAGACATAGGGTAAGAGTTTACACAACCGTGTAATTTCAATCGTTTGCACTTACCGGCTGTTGTGTATTTAATACATAGTGCACAATGCTAATTGATATACTGAACTGTCTTACAAATTTTACTCGCCAAGCGCAACCTAAAAACGTCCAATAAACTTTATAAAAATACGAATATGCTGTTCTATTATCTGCTGCCAAGTTTCCATAATTATCTCTTTCACTCTGAATATAGACTTTTAACTAAACATATTAACACAAGGACCAGAAACTGCCATCATTTACATACAAAATGCGCATGATTATGTCAGCGAAAGACACAGAATTTATTCGATGGGGACATTAAATCATATCAAGCCGGTAAGTCTGCCTGCTTGAAAACGTAGAAATGTTTTTTGTTCGGTCAAGACAGTTCCACGTAATCTCAGTGAAGATCAACTGAGATCAACATTGCAACAGAAAGCTAAAAAGTTAATTTAATTATGAAAATGCAATATTTTTCTCTTAAATAGTAGGCCTACGGCATATTGGTAAACTAAATGAACAGAATTTCGTAAGTTTTTGGCATAAAACTTTCTAAGTTTGAACAGATTATAGTTCGGAAGTTCAGAAAATTATAGAAAGCTGTAAAAATAAGGAAATACTCTTAATTCTCATTTTCTAAAAGACACATAAGTCATTAAAAACTAATTGAAGTGTCGAGCATCATTGTTTGACTGTCAGTTTGACAAGGCAATCACACGCCTATCTGTTTCTCTTCTTTTAGGTTTCGTGTCGTTTATAGTTGTTTTCATGCTGACGCTTCAGGACGTCCAGGAAGGGTCCGATATCGTGAGAGCCTTGTTTGGATCAGTGCTTCCTCAGTTTTGTTTGAGCCAAGGCATTATGGATCTGAGCCTCAACTTTGAGAACTTGGAATTGTGCGACAAACTGGGCAGAGAGAATGTGTGCATGGGAAACGTGACCAACCCTTGCTGCAAAGGTACCGTATTGATTTCTTTATAAAGGGAAAGACAACTGTTTTACGAACTAAACTTATTATTTTTATTGCATATTTTCAAAGACAACCATCTGTATTGCACTTGCAATCGGATTAGTATAACCGTTAGTTATTTAATTTAACAGGCGGGAGCCGCGGACTGACGTCATTGTTCGAATACACGGTCGGTCACCAGTGTGTCCATTTGCTTATGATTATAGTTCAGAAAAGGCATCTGTTCAGAGAAGGCATCTGTAACAGGCACCTGTTATATGAAAGCATCCACCAGTGCCGACAATAGGGGACACCCACGACTAGATGGTTGTCTTTGAAAATATGCAATAAAAATAATAAGTTTAGGTCGAAAAACAGTTGTCTTTCCCTTTAACAACGTGTAGGGTAAGACCCCTGGTGAACGTATTACGTGCAGTAAAGTAATTCTACCTGCCCTGTGATTGACTAATTGAGAACGATATGTTTCGGTTTGTGTTCATCACGCTTTAATATAGTTTGATATACGACACAATCGTTATCTGATGTTTCCGATGGGTTATGGTTACATGGCGAAAACCTAATTTTACACTTCAAATAATTTGAGGATACGTGATTTGGAACAACATACATGACAACAAATTTCTTATGCGCGCATTTTTATCAAGCTCTCGTCAGGTAACATAAATTGACGTGACACAGAAATTTAAACTTGAAATAATTTTAAAAAAATAGTGTTTTTCTTTGTAATCAGTTGATTTGATTGGCAGGTTCACCACCTTGTGATTTTTTAACACTCACGCAATAAAGTGTCTACTTCAGACGAACTTGGCCCACCAAATGCTGACATTTTGTCAGGCACCATTGTAAAACAAGTTTGCTAACATAAAAATAAACACGGACAATATATAAAATAGAAATGTGGCAATTGTGCAAAACGGGTAGGCCCTATCAGTGAACATATTGTATCAACAACTGTAACTGAATAATCTTGACAATACATTTCGTGATGTCTTACACCATAAACACTAACTATCGTAAAGTGAACTTCAACTGTATTTACTAACAGGCTAACAGCCACGGGTACCGAGCTCAGACTGCCCTGGCGAGAGACAGCCGGAGTTACATCAGTCAAGGGGCGTCACTCTAATAGGCACATTGCATGCATTACACTACACATTTGTTCTTAAACATATAAATCAAAGGTGATTAAACGAGTATTCTCTTGTTGTTTAGGTCTGAAATCGATTAATCTCCTACGTTAACAACTTAACATGCACAAGATACTAATTCACCATTTTATCTGTCACCTAGGTCAGGAGGATTATTTCGCGATGGAACCACCTGCCCTCGGTCGTTTCGTCGTCATGTTAACAGCTCAGGGTTTCTTCTATTTCACTGTGGTGCTGTTGTTAGAGTATGGGGTATTCCGTCGTCTGTGTTATTTGATACGTACAAGGCCGGAATATCCTTCCAATAAAATAATCGCACGGGAAGATAATGATGTAGCCAGCGAAAGACAACGAATCAATGGCACTCACCCAAATGGCCAAACAGACAGTCTGGTTCTACGAAACATGGCTAAGTTTTACGGTAAGCATTTGGCAGTGAATCGTATCTGTCTGGGTGTACCTATGAATGAGTGTTTCGGGTTACTGGGAGTGAATGGTGCCGGCAAAACAACCACCTTCAAAATGTTAACCGGCGAAGAACTTGTCTCTGATGGAAATGCGTATATCAACGGCTATGGCGTTCACCATCAGATGACAAAGGTATGGACATATTTCTATTTGTCGACTATGTCAGTTTATATATACATCGTTATCATAAACTGTGTTTTATTTTTAATCAAATTTCTTTAAAACGTTTTTACGCTTCTGTTTCAATGGATAAATGACGATTTTGACGAAGGTACATGTAACAGTTTACTTGTGACAAATTCCTAACCATTTTATGTTTTACATATATGTATTTATATTTTCTAGACAAATTCGGTGTATTTTTGTTGGGTACTAAAATAGTTTCAGGATTATTGAGGAAATGTTCAACTTTGTATTTTGCAATCGAATTGGTTTTTGCGTCATACTTTGGCTTCTGATACACATCTCAAAAAACGTTCATATATTTTTTCATCTTACTCCGTCTTTCAATTGGGTTATACAGCGGTGGTTTAAACTATTAGCATTATTGCAAGCCATTTATGTCCTTATCATATAACACTTTCTTAGCTTAAACAAATTCCAGTAAAGAAAGTGCAGCATTTTAAAACCTGTCCGGATATCGAACCCAAGACCCTGATAACTCGGTTGGCGGTAGACCCTCAACATTGGGTGACGTCATCTAAGAGCAGATTGAATTTGTTAGCGCTTCAAGCAACCGGCCCCAGTAGTCTAGGTTATCATTTATTGCTTTCAGCAGTGTTAACTGTGTCACTCTCCCTCCTAGGTGTGGTGAATGTCTGCTACTAGAGACCACACCTAACTAACTTTCCATTAGATAGGATCAATGGAGTATTGGTTATTCTACTCAATTTGAGGCTCTGTTTCAGGTCAACCAGAGTATTTGTTATAGTATTCAATTTGAGGCTCTGTTTCAGGTTATATATACTCAATTTGACCTCTGTTTCAGGTCCACCGGAGTATTGGTTATTCTACTCAATTTGAGGCTCTGTTTCAGGTCTACCAGAGTATTGGTTATTCTACTCAATTTGAGGCTCTGTTTTAGGTCCACCAGAGTATTGGTTATTTGAGGCTCTGTTTTAGGTCCACCAGAGTATTGGTTATTCTACTCAATTTGAGGCTCTGTTTTAGGTCCACCGGAGTATTGGTTATTCTACTCAATTTGAGGCTCTGTTTTAGGTCCACCAGAGTATTGGTTATTCTACTCAATTTGAGGCTCTGTTTTAGGTCCACCAGAGTATTGGATATTATACTCAATTTGATGCTCTGTTTCAGGTCCACCAGAGTATTGGTTATTGTACTCAATTTGACGCTCTGTTTCAGGTCCACTGGAGTATTGGTTATTCGACTAAATTTGACGCTTTCTTTCAGGTCCACCAAAGTATAGCTTATTGTACTCAATTTGACGCTTTGTTTCAGATCCACCAGAGTATTGGTTGTTGTACTCAATTTGACGCTTTGTTTCAGGTCCACCGGAGTATAGGTTATTGTACTCAATTTGACGCTCTGTTTCAGGTCCACCAGAGTATTAATTATTGTACTCAATTTGACGCTATGTTTCAGGTCCACCAGAGTATTGGTTACTGTCCTCAGTTTGACGCACTCATTGACCAAATGACTGGCAGAGAAACGTTGACGATGTATGCCCGCCTCCGTGGAATTCAAGCCAGTAGAATCAAGGTGGTCGTAACTGATCTGATGAAGACACTTTGGTTTGAAGAACACGCTGATAAACAAACTAAAACATACAGGTAACCTTTGGAAAACACTTGACATTACATGAACCGTTATGTAAACATGTACTTTTGCTCCTAAGTTAAGGGCCGACTGGATCACCGGCTATTGGCGAAAAATTGTTATTCGTAGGAAAATGTACATACGCGAAACTTTGACAAAACGTATTGGCATGGCTGTACTAGAAATGAATGCCACTCTGTAACAACTCCAAAATTGTTTTTTGTTTGTTTGATTGGGGTTTAACGCCGTAACCAAGGCAATATTACTCATACGACGACGGATTGTCAGCTTCGGACTGCACGTAGCCTTGTTACAGTGGACAGCGGGGAGGAAACCTGGTCAAAACCACCCCAGCGATTGACGGTGCCACAACGGTGCCACACACCCGTAAACAAAAAGTAAATAGGTTAGTAGAAGAAAGAACGAAATCGTGTTGGTCACTATATATTTACATCATGCAAGATGACGTTACGTTAATTGAATTTCTGTTATGAGTTGAGGTTAGTTTCTTTGTGACACAAGCTCATCTAACTGGCTGTTATTCTAACGGGGAAGAGCAACAGGTCTTACATTATTATATTTGTTTGTGTTCCTTTAGAAGTTATCCAAAACAATCTAACCAGATACTTGATCTTGATATAAGATGTTGTGTTGCACCGCGCCTAAATAATTTGAGAGGTATATTCACTGTCCCAACATGAATAAAAGATAGAAAGGAAAATACGATAAACATTTTTCTTTAACTATTCTTTGTTTTATATATCAGTGGTGGGACTAAGAGGAAATTAAGTACTGCTATCGCTCTCATCGGAGACTCCCCGGTGATATTCCTGGATGAACCCACAACCGGTGTAGACCCAGTGGCTAGAAGACAGCTCTGGAATGTCCTCTCTAAACTGAGAGAGTCCGGTAGAACACTCATTCTGACGTCACACAGGTGAGAGTCTCTAGGATAAACTCATTTTAATGTAAAACAGGTGAGACAATCGGACAGAACAGTACTTTTAAGCCAATCTGGGATTACGATAAACAGGGATGTGTCACAGCAAGGGTTAACCTAGCCATATAGTAACAATAAGAAAACACAGTATTTCCTTATGTATTCAGAGGTAAACAAGTCCTCGGGAGTAGATGGAATTACCAAGTTCATGCTTACGGCCATCGTGCTACTTCAACTAAATTATTTAATGTTGTTTAAACAATATTTGTATTTCATAAAATCAAAAGATTGATTGATGAACAGACTCGCTGCCCATATTAATAACGCTCCCTTAATACATGTCGTTTTGGAAAGGTCATATTTGTACGCCATTTGCAAATAAAATAATGGCTTAATATTAGTTCATGTAGGCTTGCGTGTCAAACCAAGCATATTCAGGAGAAATAATAAACCCAACATGCATGGCATTACAGCTCATATATACGCATGTGTACACACACATCTATAACAACATGAAGCGTTTGGACCGTTGGCCTATATGAATGACATACATTTGTAACAACTCCTTAGACTAGAGTTTTTTTAATTTAATTTAATTTATTCACCAAAGGTAAGATACATATAACATAAATTGAAATGTTTGATTTTTCCGGAGAACTTGTATATTATCACATGGTTGATGTGCTCGTCTCAATACAACAAAACACCTGCTTAATTAACATTTGTATTCAAAAACTAGTAGAATAGAATAAAACCTATATCTTAGGTATGTACATATGTATATTGTACTTCAATTCTATTCAATTTCTCTCTTCTATTTGGTACTTTTCCCTACACATAGAAACTATCTCGAGTAAGCCCTGTTTTAAAAACAGAAACAAAAATGATGTCTCAAGTTAAAGACTATTTTTATGCAACCTTCTTCAAAAATACTTGAAAAAGTTGTATCCAGGTAACTGTATGAATATTTAAGTAACAATTACTTACTGATACTCTGGGTTTAAAGGTAACGACTCTACCATCCTTCAACTTCCATGCATTGCACATGATGTCTACAGAGGTCTTGATGATGGAAAATAACGCAAGGCTTGTATTTCGTGACGTCAGCAATGTTTTTGACAAAGTTGTACACAACATTACTGTTTAAATTAAAACAAATGGGTATTGGTAATGCCATCTACTCCAGGATAAAACAAATTATCTGACTGATCGAAATTTTGTACCAATGGTGTCTAATCTCAAACTTATGCAGTATGCCCGGGAGTGCCCCAGGGTTCTAATCTTGGTCCATTCCTGTTATTATCATCAATGATGTACATGTATGATGGTACGACAGAAAATCCCATAAATATTTATGCGGACGGCGCATCTACCTGGGAGCATATAAGGCACGTAACCGTATCTGAGAGTAAACTAAATAGAGATGAAACAATCTTCCTACCATCGTAAACTGTTATCTAACCCTAAATTAAAAGAATACTGCATGTTCTGTAAAATTCGACAGTTTGCATATTGTAACAACTCCTATAACAACTGGCCCCGTGTTACAACTGGCCCCGTTACATTTGCTCCGTGTTACAACTGGCCCCGTGTTACATTTGCTCCGTGTACCAACTGGCCCTGTGTTACATTTGCCCTGTGTTATAACTGGCCCCGTGTTATATTTGCCACGTGTTACGTTTGCCTCTTGTTACAAGCTACCCTGTGATACATTTGCCTGTGTAACAACTGGCCCCGTGTTATATTTGCCCCGTGTTACAACTGGCCCCGTTTTGCATTTGCCCCTTGTTATAACTGACCCCGTGTTACATTTACTCTGCGTAACAACTCGCCCCGTGTTACATTTGCACCGTGTTACATTTGCCCCGTGTGACATTTGTCCCTTGTTACAACTGACCCCGTGATACATTTGTCCCGTGTAACAACTGGCCCTGTGTTATATTTGCCCCTTCTTACAAATGACACCTTGTCACATTTGCCCCGTGTAACAACTGGCCCCGTGTTACATTTGCCCCTTGTTACAACTGGTCCTGTGTAACAACTGGCCCTGGTCCCCTTACATTATTCATTAGTTACACCACGTGATTAAAAACATATTTACAAATTGGCATGATTTTGTTTCAGAGGAAGTGGGTACCAGGTAATTAAAACAAGTATATGTTATATATGAGACCCCTAGTGGTCATTTAAGCTGTCCGCAATCCTATTAAAAACTGGCTCTGAAAAAATCGTGGGAAGTTTCCGACCACCCTCGTTGGACAATCGATATTTGAACAGTCCTTTGAGCAGAGATCTGGTTATTTTTCGGAGTATATTACAGAATCTGTTTCCGCGTTCAGTTTACCGAAATAAATCTTATACAGACTAGAGATCGATATAGGCCTAAATCTAAAGCGGATATAAATATAAATAATGATAATATTACAAGAATACAGTAAAGAGTTGTCCTAAAGCTCAAACAAGGTAACACTTTTCATTACCTTTGATGATATTCTGTTTCACAGCATGGAGGAATGTGATGCCCTGTGTACCAGACTGGCTATAATGGTGAATGGCGAGTTCCTGTGTCTTGGAAGTCCACAACATCTCAAAAGTAAATTTGGTCAAGGTTACACCCTTATCGCTAGAGTAGACTCGTCCACTAAAGAACCGTTGGAGAAGTTTATTGAAAGAAAATTTCCGGACAATCAAAAGATGGACTCTTCCCACGGGTACGTCAGCTATCAGTTGACAGATGCAAACGTACCATTGTCCTACATATTTGGTACCTTAGAAGAAGTTCGCAACGAAATGCAGATTAGGGATTATTCCGTTAGTCAAACAACATTACATCAGGTTTTCCTGGATTTCACAAAACACCAAGTTACAGAGACTCACGCAAATAAAAAGAAACGTTGTTGTTGCTGTGCGTGTTGTTGTTGCTGCTGCAACTGAAACTAGAAATACAGACTCTTATAATCGTCTCAGAGGGGTCTCACCCGCTACTCTACTCGACCACATTAATCCTCACTGAGAAGGCATAAACGTCATGATGACTGCTAGTCAGCGTTGGCGTTCTTTTATTTGTGAAAAACAGGAAGCGATGGGAATCTCGAAATTCAAAGAGGTGTGAGTTGTATGGGGGGTCCGTGTTAGTAACGTCACAATGGATAAGTTACCTCCCCTGTTAACTTTCCGAAACTCCCATTGTGTCAAAATTCTTATGATCAACAAATATATCCAAATGACTCGAGACCAAATAAAACATATCAGGGACTCACGCTTATTCAAACACTAACACACTTGTTGAACGTGTGACAATATTGTAGGCTGGTAAAACTGTTCTTCGTCGCTTCAAACTTATTGGCGATTCATTTACCAGGTAACGTTTTGATTAAAGGATGTTGGCCTACCATAATAAAAAAAATTAAGCGAGAGTTTTATCCACCAGTGCAGTTTAGACCAAAGAAAGGCGAGCATTATTGACAGCCAGTGGATTAAAACTATTTCAGTAACAAACACATAAATACAAGATCTCTCAGTATAAAATAATAAAAAGCATGATAGGCATTGGACTAATCTAATTAATAGGGAATTCAGTAACATTAAGTGCTGGGCTGACATTACGTAATGTGATAGCTACTGCGTTTATACGTCGCAAACTGTGTATTCATTTACTTAATTGAAATCTTTAATTAAGAAGACTTACCGGTTTAATACAATATCTCCATGGAATAAATTCTGTCAACTTTTATTAGATACACATGCATAAACAGTGGAAGTTAACAGTCCTTCTGTTTAAATTCCAAAGTTACAGGCACCGTGGAAGAGAGGAAAATGGTCGGTTTGACAACAGATTGTGGAACTGTCGTTCTGAATTATGTAAAATGTTGATTGGCGATTTCAATTCTCGTTTGGCATATTAAATATATCAGAAAGCTCAGTACCGGTATATAAAATAACATTGAACGGTACTTATTTAACCCATTATAGCCGGTAAGTGATAAACTCGAAATTACACAGTTATATGTACGGTAAATCTTTATCTCTTAATACGGTTAAATTGTATTATAGACTATTTGAGAAACAAAACTCTGTATCTAAGTTCTGTATCTAAATGTGATATAGGACATTCAGACACAATCAGCCACACGGATAACAACTTCTTCATTTATTGGCACCATCAGCTTCCCAATATCATCCCCATCTTGTGATAACATCAACATCAAATTCAATGCCCCTTTTATTAATATTATTTGTTGTTTTTATATTTCATTTATTTATTTATTGGATCTAAGATTAACGGGATTAAATACACATTATGGATATACCATTGACCATCTTCGCCAGCCAAGGTTAACACAGGTGTATTAACATTGGCACATTACATCTATTGTGTTATCGGAGTCGAATAAGAACACATAACCTAGTCGCCTATTCAACGACAAAAGGAGTTTACGGCGACAGAGGGAATAATAATGACGAACAGCAGTTCTCAAAATAAACTTATAAACATGACCAAGAACAGGTTTTTTGTTCAGTTTATATAATATCCAAATCCAGTCGTTGTTCTATTTCTTGGAGTCCATATTGTAAGCATCAAGTACCATATAGCTTTCAAGGCGGACAGGCTGTATGCAAGGCATGGAGGTAAGACGACGACGGTTTTAATCAAATGTTGGAATCTGAATATGTTTGAAAAGAACTATCATAACAAATATACGTGGCTGTTGTGCAATAGAGCTGTTGCTGATTTAGGGTGTTTGCTGCCATTAGAAATCGAGCATATGAGGCTTGGCAAACACAGAAAAAGCCATGAAATGCCGCATGGTGTCTCCCTAGCTGTCTATATAGAGATACCATGCATGTTTTCGGATGATAACCATTCGGCAGCCTTATTGTGGGGGTAAAATAAAATCCAACCCAAAAAAACCGAGTACCTTCCGCTGATTGCTGGTGTACTGCAGGTCTGAACCGCCTCGATCATTCACAACCCAGTACCTTCCGCTGATTGCTGGTGTACTACATGTTGGAACCGTCTCGATCATTCACAACCCAGTACCCTCCGCCGATTGCTGATGTACTGCAGATCTAAACCGCCTCTGCCATTCACAACCCTGTACATTCTGCTGAACATACTTTTCAGGCTGATCAAACCACA
>JARFOD010135954.1:0-13441 GCA_031763545.1 Mopalia muscosa
TTTTTTTTCTTCTTTTTTTTTTGTGTGGATAAGACAGTCCAGACTAAGTTAGTCTAAAAAATTAACAAACCTCAAAACAATCGTTAAAATCATAAATAGCTGATTTTAGAAGAAATTATTATATTTTTTTTTTTGCTTCACACTGTATGTCAACGTCCCGTCAACTGAGCTGGTTTGTATACTGTAAAAAAAATTGTAGATTAGACAATGTCCGTATCTAGATGGACTAGTTGAAGGGAATCAACTAGAGTTTGGTGCTATTGGAGAATCCCAAATGGCTTGTAAATTTCATTGGCTGATCCGGATATTACAGGTGGATTAAACAAGGTTCTTCATAGATGAATATCTTAGTCCGGTATGTAATGCTGTGCACTATTGGCTGAACCTTTGAAATAGTGTATCCAATACGATTGGCTAGATAAATGATATAGTATTTTTGATTCAATGAAACTTTACTTGTCATTGTTAAATTCTGTGCGATTAGTGTGGGGAACCAAACAATAGAACTGGAGTAAGGAGGCTGACAAGAATTACTTCGAAATTTGATATTAGTTGAAAGAAATTGCCAAACAGGTGGTTGACACTCGACAAATAACTATAATGTATCCTTACTTTAAGGAGTTCATTTTACTCCTAATTCCTGGAATTTGTCAAATTTTACAATTCTTTCGAAGTCAGCGGATAAGCTTTAAGAATCGTTCCATCCATTTATTTGTAAAAGAAAACGCCCACAATTCAGGACTTTTTGTCAACATATTGTGAATACTGGTTGCTAAAATTGATTTAGTCAAATACAAGCCTATCATTTTCTGATGTATATCTTTGTGCAGAACAGTTATTCTCTGTATTAACCGGGAATGATGATGTAAAAATATATATACACATATATATTCGCCTGAATACCTTTTTTCATTTGTAGATTTTTCATCGTAGGTTTTCAGTCAAAAACCTTGGCTTGTAAAAATTAATTTTCTGTGTATAAAACAATTCCCTCCTGAGAATGCTCCTGGTTAAACCATGTCCAATTTATCAAATCTATTTGTAAAAAAAAAAAAGAGTTTTTGTAAAAATAGCACCCCATCTTCCAAAGAATGTTGTATAAAAAAAGGTACATTTTGGAAGGTATTATCTATTGAGACCTGTGTAAGAAAGGCATATGAGTAAGTAAGTATATATGTAAATTAAAAAAACACCTTTCAATATCAATAGTCTTTTGTAGAAACCATTTAACCATGTGCAAATCTTTGTTTATCTCGTTATGACAGCAGTCTTGGATGTCAACAACAGCATTTGGACCTAACGTTAAAATTGCCATTTATATATTTTCTTTTCAAATTACGCAGGATTTCATTTTTGGTATTGACTTAAAAAAATGATTGGTATACAGTTTAATATTCTAACAAGCCTGATAAATAAATGTACATGTTTATGTATTGGTAACTACTTTGGTAGTAATGCTGGAAATTGATCAGTCAAATATTAAGGCCTGACCCACTTTTGAACTATGTGGATCAATTCTTGAATTGTCTGTCTGGTTGGCTTCCATTAAGAAAATTATTGTAATTTTTTTTATATTTACAGCAACCAGAAATGACTTGCTTTCAAAAATATCAACTAGCGTTAATTTATAATTTTGTTACAGGGATTTTTTTTATTGTCTTGGACTGCAGCGAATCTGGTAGTAACTTGTATATTGTCTTTTTCCTTTTTCTTGTTGTGTTGCATGTTGCTTGCTTACTGTGTATATTTTGTATATTTGTGTAGGTTATTTTCAGTCAAATTTACCCTCATTTGTTTATAATTATCACTTGTAATCGAACACTGTAGTCAAATACAACAAGACATCAGTCATTTTTACCTAACCAACCTTTATTATTCATGGATAAGACCAGTACCTACTGGTTGCACACTTTAACATTATGAGATTTTTGTTCCAATATTCATGAAATATTTTCCTTATTTTATTTTAGATATTAATGGATCTAAGCTTACCATGCATTTCTTTTAATGAAAAATTTTCATTTTGAGTGAGATCAGACTCTTTTCTTTTTTTTTTACTTTCGTTATTAGGTTGTCAATAAATAGTGTTTTTTGAATATAGATTCCGGTCTAATTTCTCTAATTTCTCTAATTTCTAAGTCCTGTTTTTTCTGAGTACTGGACAAAATGACTTTTTCAACACTTCACATTTTGTTGTTACTTTGGCTATTTACCTGGAGAGCCACTATTATTTAAGTGAAATATCCTCAAGTACTTGTTTAAACTCCACTCGGTTCAGAGCATTCTGTCTAAGTACAGTATAATAGGGATCGCCAGTGGAAAAAAGGGAGATAACCATGTAACCCTGTATAACAGCAAGTGTCCTCCATCTTATTGACTAACAATAGTATGAATATTCAATATAATACTATTGCTAATCAATGACAAAGATGGCTCTACCTGTTATACAAGTCACAGAGTTATCTACCTTTTTAGCCAGTGGTGATCCCCATTTGAAGTATTTTGCTAAGAAGATTCATTTCCCAAATGCGCATTTGTATTTAACATTTCACATTATTATTTTGTCATTAACTCTTTGGAAGTACATCACCATCATATAAGTGAAATAAACTTATAGCACAGAGTTATTAAACACCAATCAATTAAACCATTCAGTTTTAGTGACAAAAGTGGTAAGGTGGTTTGTTTTTTTGGCTTTTTGTTTTACTTTCACGGTTGCCCCTATACAGAACTATTGCCTCCATGTCTAAAACCATGGTCATCCCTGACTAGCAATTAGATATTTGTATTTTTTATGATAAAAGAAGTATTATTTTCTGTACCAGCTCTGTATATTGGTCCTTCATTCATTGTAAATTTAACCCAAAACAGCCTAGGAAAACAACCTAGGAAAACATGTTAATATTTTACTATTTTCATAGAATTGTATAAAGTTCAAAGATACTGTAATGAGGTACATAGTGTTTGCCGATTCTAATAATTCCTAATGATCTGAAGGTCAGACTGTCCACCATTTTGGGATTTGTATGTGAAAAATGAACTGGTTTTTCAGTTTACAAACCTAAAAATCGGTGTTCTCAAGTCTCTGCCACATCATCTTCTTGCTAGATAGAAAAATTGATTGTACATTGAAGATCAGATCTATTATAACTTAACTGTGTAGAGATTTTTTGAAAAAGACTTTGTGAATTTTGTAGCTTTTGTTATATGTACAGACTGTATAAAGTCATGTTGCTATATATCCTGTGGACGGACGGTACAAACATACCATGCATTTCACTATAGTTATTAAACTTCTTCTATGGTACGCTTATATCTGCTTCTATTTTGTTCATTTCACTTTATTCCTGCATTTATTTAAGCGTGTGCCCATACTAATTCTACTTCGATTCACTGTTTACGCGATCCAGTCCATCTGTCAACCATCGGGTATATAAGGGAGTCGCACACAATGTGGTTCCAGAAATAGTAGAGGAGATTTTTAACGAGGTCTCTAGGTTTTCCACCATAATTTGGCATGACACAGTGTGAAGTGGACAATCCCATTTCATATAGGTGAAAGACCTTCAATACAACATCAAACCTCAAAACAACATAAGCATAATTTTCTGCCTTGCCAGACAACGATAATTAATGAAGATAATTAATGACGACGTAAGTCTTATTCTTTTCTGGTGGGTGGCTGGAAGGAGCTTCATGTTGCCCTTCGTCATATAAGTGAAATACCCTTGAGTACGATGTTAAACCCCAATCAAACAAACAAACAAAAACATGTTGCCCTGGTGCTCTCAGAGCTAAAGGGGAACAGGGCTGACATGAGGGATGCCAACCGAGTCCAGTTGTTGATACTTTGACAACTGGAATGAGTTGTGTTGTCCGTATTGGGTCCTGTATTTGTCCCATCTTGTCTTTGTCGTTGCCAGTGATGTCTAGGGTTGTTTCCTTCACCTATTGGGATGGCATGTCTTATAAGTGAAATAGCCATAAGTACAACATCCCGGTGAAACAAACCTTTTCATGTCTGGGTACATCGTCCAAACAATGTGGGCAACTTTTTAACTTTTAATTTATGCAGGAACTAAAATGAATGTAGGTGGAACATGGTACTGAATGAATTATTTTGAGATATCGCAGATCACTAAAATCAACTTACAGGCCCTTTTACCCAACATTTTCACAACGTTGTTATTATGTTGTACAAAACGCTACCAATTCACAACTAAGTCACAATGAGTCGATTTGTGTTACAACCTTAGACTGCAAAGTTTTCCTGTGACATGTTGACAACCTTCTAAGCTTCTAATAACATATCAATGGGTATAAACTAACAACCAAATTCCAGTGTAGATTTATGTTGCAGTAAGGTTGTTATTTGGTTACTTTGCAACATTACCAATGTATAGCTCATATACAACGTTGCAGCTACGAAGTGTGTTGCTGGGTAGGCAGTTTGATTTATATGCTGATAATATTCCACTCTAGAATTGATATGGATAATCATATCAGTCTACAACTTATCAATGGTCTCTAAATCCCACTTCTGACACCAAAATTTTTCCAAATCTTCAATGAAATATTGAGGGGTGTATGAAGAGAGCTTCCTGTTGCAATAACCAACAAATAAATCAAACTAAAACAAGTTTGTATTCGCAAGGGGAATTTAACACATCTGATTTCTTATGACGGGGTTATTTTGTAATACTACCCAGCGATCTCCTTGCTGACTTTAAAATGTTTGTCATCATTGGAATCCCGTTTTTCTCTACCAAAGGCTATTTTTTATACTCCCGCTTTCGAAGAAAGTGGACATATTATGTTATAGTGCTGTCCACTCCACCTTGTCCGGGCCATAACTTTTAAACAAAAACTTTGAAGAAGCTGATACTTTGCACAAATGTTTCTCATAACTAGGGGGTGTGTCATCACCTATATCCAAGGTCATTGAATCAAGGTCAAGGCCGCCATCTCCATTTTACTAAAAACCTTGTCCAGCCCATAACTTTTAAACAAAAACTTTGAAGAAGCTTATATTTTGCACAAATGTTTCTTATGGCTAGGGGGTGTGTCATGACCTATATCCAAGGTCATTGAGTTACGGTCAAGGTCACCATTTTCATTTTACTAAAAACCTTGTCCGGCCCATACCTTTTAAACAAAAACTTTGAAGAAGCTTATACTTTGCAGTTTACCTGTATTTTATGTTATAGTCATAACTTTTTATTGTAGGAGATAGAGGTGTAGGATAAATCCACTCCTATCACCGTTTACCTGTATTTTATGTTATAGTCATAACTTTTTATTGTAGGAGATTGAGGTCTATGATAAATCCACTCCTATCACAGTTTACCTGACAAAGAAGGACAAAATCATGTTTGGAATGTCTTCCATCACAGTTATAATTTTAACAGGTAAGTAAAACCACCAATATAATTTAATTTTTAATTTAAACTGTGTGAAATTAGGCTACATTGTACTTACCTAACAATTAGTGTGTTGTGATATAACAATCATGTGTTGGTGTTCAAAAACTTTTTGTAACTGTTTAAGTTTGAGGCCCTCTGGTAAAGGATTTTGATTTTCAAGCCTTGTCAGGCTTTCCTAACTTAACAATAGAAAAACATAAAATTTCCAAAAACATTAAGGACTTAAAATGTGATGGATGTGTTTTAAGTGAACACATGTAGTTGTTGTTGGAGTGATCTAGGTGGTCGTTATTTACTGCTCTTGATTCAGTGCTTAACTCGGACAGCGCGGGCTCGATTCCCAAACAGGTTTAACCTGGACAATGTCTTACACTAGTTTTGGTCAAACTTCCCAGCACCCATCAATCTGATGAAACAGCCAATCAAAGTCTTCCTTGCCCTATTTGGTATAACGTCTTACCTATCCTATCTGTCACTGGCAGAGAGTCCAGATGTTTGGCAAACAAAGTTTAGCATAAGCACTACCAGCAAGATTAGTTCCCCTCCTTTTTAGTCAAAATCAAATCACAATTGTCCACCACTCCTATAGCAGGGAAGGGGGGACTTAGAAATGTTACTCAGCCTCCAGAAATGTTACTCGGCCTCCGTCTGTCTTTCTGACACAACTGTTTGTGAACAGGTAAGCTTTAAAGCAAATTCACCGATTAACTTCAAACTTGGTAAGACGATGAATGTTATTGCATTTCACCAAATTCCTTTAAACGAAATGGCCGTTTTAATATAATTTTATAATATTCATGCTCATTTGTGTTGGGAACATGATAAGGGGAAAATAAAGTCTCAGATTAACTTCAAATTGGGAAGTTATCTTCCTGTCTTTAGACAATGGATGTGATTAAAAGTAGGAAAAGTGATTTGACTGGGATTAGGAGCATATATTTTGAATAAAAGTCTTTTAGTGTAGGGGTGGACCTGCTAGGTACTCAGCTTGTATTTCTTTGGAGTAGTTCCCACATGTTTATTGAACTACATTCTCTGCATGATAATAAAATATATGAATATTTTTCAAGCAAATCAAAACCATTTATCTTTCAAATTTCGTCAAAACCCTGTTATCTTTCAAATTTCGTTTACTTTTCAGCTGGTGCAATAGGGCTCCTATTTGCCTTAGTAACTGTTTTGTGTTGTTACTATGGATCAAAAACAAGTCGCTATAGAAACCAGGGATTCCACCAATTACCAAGCGGGGGTTATCAGGATGATGATATGGATGAGTTCATTATACGGAATAAGGGTGGAGAGACTAAAACTGTGGATAGAGAATATCATGATTATACTTCATCTGATGAAGAAGCTGAACTCTATACTAAAAAAATTCTGAAACAATAACTTCAACAAAAAAACAAAAAAATAATAATTTATGTGTAATTTTTTTCAATCAATTGATTTCATGTACCTATGTGATTCGTTTTCACAAGTTTTTTTCTTTGTGTGCATGCCTTAATTTTTATTTAAGTTGATAGTTTTTTTTCCATTGTCATATTTGCACCTGTAAATAAAACTAAATCACATTTTAGTTACCAAAGATCTGTTTTAAAATACACTGGAGTTACATGTAAGTGATGACTGATTCTAAAGTGCATGTTGAAATGTGAATTTCATTTTAATTTTGGATCTTTCATTTTTTTAATTATGTTTTTTTTTAATTTGATAAAAAAAATATTAATGTTAACAGTTATAGTTTTGAAAACTCATGGAATATGTTAGATAAGAGGCATGGATTATGTCACTGGTGAGTTGGTGAAAACTGATATTTGATATTTGTGTTGTTGAAAATAATTATTACCACTGCTGAAATGTTGAAATTATTACTTTATATACATTTAAACACGACTTTATTCCTAATATCTTTGTGAACGCCTGGTTAATCTGAGTATTTCATGTTTATTTTTTCTGAATACAGACTACAATAAGAAAGAAGTGTGTCAGAATTGTGCTTAAATAGTTAAAATCGTGTGACAGCATTCTGACCTTAGAAAAAAATAATACTTGCTGTAAGGATCAAGGGCTGGTTGCTCAAAGCACTATTAAATTTAATCCACTATTAGATGACGTCACGCCCTGTTGATGGCTTATCTCTAATCCACTATTAAATTTAATCGCTGTTGGGTGATGTCACGCCATGTTGATGGCTTATCTAATCCACTTTTAAATTTAATCCACTATTAGGTGACGTCACGCCATGTTGATGGTCTATCTCTAATCCACCATTAAATTTAATCCGCTATTACATGACGTCATGCCATGTTAATGGCCTATCTCTAATCCACTATTAGGTGACGTCACGCCATGTTGATGGCCTATCTCTAATCCGCTATTAGGTGATTTAATCTGGTGTAAGCCTTTGGAGTAAACTGGTCCCTTGTTTTGTAAAAATGTATGTGATTTTAAGCTCCCTAAATTGTAGGACCAACAACGAATACTTGCATTACTTTCATTGTGTTTGTCCCACCCTGCATTGAACATATATTGTAATGTGAGAGTTATGTATATGTCAATTTTCCATATTATGTAAATATTGTTTTCTATTTAAAACTGTTTGAATTGATTAGAACCGTAATGATAGGAAGCTGTGATCAGTTTTGAAAACATTAACATGTGATAATGGTTTCTGATGTAAATAGAATTGTGCTATATCAAACCACCCAAGCTTACAGAGCCTAAACATTTTTGACTCGGACTGTAAGTTTGTTAGCGACCCTTCCAACATCTATATATACTAACTGGTATCAGGAGCCCATCACCCGGCCATATCTTAGTGGCTAGCGTGTGATTTTACTAACTTTATTCAATGTACACTTCCCAGGATCGTGTCGGTCAGTCAACCATCAGGTATATGAGTGAGTCACATGATGTGGCTGTGGTAATTGTGTAACAGACTTGAATCCATTGTTTTGAGTATGTCTGTCTAACAGCTGTAGGCGATGTCAATCATGTATTATTTATGCTTCCAACATTTGTACAGTTAATATAACTGGCACTTCCAACTTCCAGTATTTAATCACAGTTAAATTTATTTATATTTGACACTTTGGTCTTCTGTGTACACGGGTGTACGATTAGGAGGGAGCTTCCATCAGAGATAAGGGTCAGCAGCATGAAGCTGATCTGTTTGTGACGTCTCTGTAATGTGTCATGTGTCCTTACTCTCTGTCCATGTTTGATGCCTGTGGGGATTTCCTTTACCCATAGAGCCTGCAGTCATTTGAGATAAATAATGTTATAAATACAGCTGAGCTAATCAAACTATCTGACGGTAACAAGTATGACTCATGATTTATACTTCTGTTAATTTCTGTCATTCTAGTTGTAGGTGTCTGGGTGGTTCATTTCATAAATTTTCTTGCCATTCTTTCAGTTAAGCTTTGTACTGTAACCATGTCGGGTTCATCTTTCCCGGGAATTTGTAACTTGTCTTTCTGTTTTCAGTGTCCAGTAGGGTGGTCTTATTTTATGTCCTTGTCTGAGTGAAATAACTCAAATCAAGAACAAAGTGGATATCAACTGTTTGTTGATGGATTCAATGACTATCCTTCGTATTCATCAACAAAACAGTTGATTTTCTGTTTTATTTCTTACTGAACTATGAGATTGTGAAAAAGTTAATCAAACCACGATTAAATATGATTCGTTTATAAATAAAACAATTTGGTCAATGGCAAGTACTTCTATTACATAAATGTGCTGAAAAAATTTGCATTATTTCACAGAGAATGAGAAAAAATAACATACAACATTTTTATGGTTGTTCAAATATTTTTTAAAAAGTTATCAAAAGTCTCACACTACCACAAATATCAATATCTCACTGTGGTTGTGTTTATTTCTCTGAAACTTTTCACCATCTCATTGTTAGGTATATAATAAAGCTTAAAAGTACTAATCAAACAAAACAATCCTATTGTGTAGCCAGAGAAATGGACTCTTTTTCACTCAGCTAATCAAAACTTCTTGCTCAAAGGTATCGACCAATCACTGCTTTCATTGATTCTGTCCAATTCCTGGAAAATGTTGATGAACTACAGTTTTTTGTTTGCTTCTCTCAACCACATTCGGGAGCCAATCAATTAAAATACTCTGATTTGTGCCTTGTCATTGTATGTATTATAGCTTCTAGCAGTTGGAACAGAGAAAAAGGCTTTACCACAGGGGGTCGTACATGATATTTCTTTGGACTGTCCAAAAATTAGAGTGTCCCCCAACTTATAGAAGTTATAGGGTACTTTTCCTCGATATCATTTCACCAATATCTTATACGTCCAACACTTCCAATATGACACAATAAGATGTTCTGTGGTATGGTACCGAATTGTATACCAATAACTGGAGTCATTTGAATCTTCGTATAAAATTAAACTTTACTTATTAACTAATTGTTCAACTTATTTGAAATAGTAGGTGGTCAGTTTATAATTCAAATGATCATGTACCTGCATTTATTAAGGTAGATTATCAATTGATTTTACACCCCAATCGTTAACCTGGACCATCATTCTGACCACAGCGGATGTGCCTCGGTCTCTGGTTTATTTATGTGAAGCTAACTGTATTATTAATTTTAGCCTAGGATAAATTCTGTTACGACAGGCTAAAAAGTCCTTTAGGAATTCTACATACTAGTGCAATTTCCTCTTATTTTACATCTAGTACAATGATTATCTTAAAAAGTGTAAATTGTTTTTTGAAAAACAATTTTGTAAACTGATTGTTTATTATATTGAGAAACATGTCAAAAGTGTTTTGTGATTGTTTACTGCAGTGTACAGTTATTTTTTGGGGGATTGGGCACAAAAAAAAAAAAAAAGTAAAAATTATTTTGCATAAAATGTGTCTTCTTGTCTTTTCATAATGGTTGTGTCACTTTAAATACTGTGAACCAGGTTTCACGGGCCCTCACCGTAAAAAAGGGGGGTCTGCTCGTAACTGGGGAGATCATTATATGCTTTATAGGAGTTTCTGACCCTATAATTTATCGTAACCATTTCAGGGATTCCCCTATTTGAGTAGTTTTGAATGGTCGATTTTTTTTACAGTATTTTTATAACTCCATCAATAAAATGTAGCAACTACGGTGAACCCACTTAGTTGAGAAATGTTGATTGTTTCATAATTATTTTTTTTTGTAACCAATTATTGGGATTTCCCTTGAGCCGTAATTACATATCTTACCATGGGAAAATAGCTGAGGCAAGGACTGCGGGACTACGATTAAAATAATGTAGCTTTGAAAACAATCTTATAGCCTAATAATCCAATTAAACTTTCCTATAAGAGGAAATGTTAATTGGATGATAAGGCTATATACAGTAATGTTACTTATACATAAAATACTTGTGTGCAGAAACAAGTGTAGAATCACTATAATAATAATAATCTTTATTAACAGAGGGTTGACAAACTCAGTCAGCAGAGCTGATCTTCCCTGAGGCCCTCCTTACACTCACATACATGTACACACTCTCACTCACAATATATTATACCAGAAATCTATCAAGTAGATAGACTTCTGATTATACATGTAGGTATTTACAGTTGACAGAAAACATAATACACTGTGTTACACATCATGCTACCCAATTTCCACTCAATGGACCTTCATCGCCTGGTTTTCGACATTCATGGCACCATCTGATTAAAACTGTCAAAGAGAAAACAAAATGCCATACATATTTTTCAGTGGCCAAGGGGAGCTAACTATGTCGGAAACTAATATTGCCCTGGAATATTTTTTTAAGGGCAATAAATATCTGTCGGCCAATGAAATCCAAGGTTGTTTGACATCTCGGTAAAATATATGACGTCACATGTAATCATGGAAGCTGTGTGTTTTGATACTGACTAAATGTATACTTTTGGGACGTAAATGCCAGCGCAATGGAAAACCACTGAACTTTGATTTTCAACCCTTTTGGCGTTGCTTTGTTACTGTTTGTGCCATACCAAGTCATGGTCATATCTTCGTAAGTGCTTGTTTTTTTCACACAAATGATAAAAGGCAGGAAATAAAACATCGCAGACGAGCTGTTTTCGTGTTGAGCTCCTCGAACAGGTATTCAAAACAACATATGATATGCTGTGCACGTTACAAATAGATCGTGGTTATATGCATATAAAGTAATTGGTGTTGTTGTTGTGTTGTTGTAAATATAAGCTTTAATCTGGGTTGTACTGCCTGGTCTGACAGCCCTTTGTGCTATACAAATAAGGAAGTTCGTGTATGTCAGAGGCTTATAGGCAAATAAACTCCAAAGGGGAATATTCGTACGTTTTTTCTATTACTATCAGCTCGAAGGTGTTTAACATTGCATTGCCAACTGAATGGTACAAATCATATTAAGTTAAAAGCTTGTACTACTGAGAACTGTTTTCTTTAGAAACATATTATTTGGCACACTTATGTTTCTTAATCATTGTAAACTATAAGCTTACCACTGATGAGTTGTTTATAAACATATGGGCCCTTTAGGCAGACACAATATCTCCTGAGGAACACAGTTCAACCAAGTTGTTGTTGTTGCCTGCGGCCGTGGCTTAGTGGTTAACGAGTGCGCTCTCTTAGCCTACTCGAGATAACATTCACAAGATCGTGTCCGTCTGTCAACGCTCAGGTAAGCTTATATGAGTGAGTCACAAGATATGGTTCCAGCAGTCACGGATGTGCTTTTGATAAGGCTTCCTCCCATTTTTTTAACGTAAAAAGGCAGGAAACACTGTAAAGCGGACATTCCGTCGTCATATAAGTCAAATACCCTTGAGTATTTAAACCCCAACCAAACAAACTAAATGTCATTTATGTTACAAATTGTTTGGATCAGGAATACTGATGGTACACTTAGAATGTTGGTCAGTGGTTGGAGTGTTTAATGTTGGTCAGTGGTTAGAGTGTTTAATATTGGTCAGTGGTTAGAGTGTTTATTGCCGGTCAGCGGTTGGAGTGTTTAGTGTTGGTCAGTGGTTAGAGTGTTTAATGTCACTCACTGGTTAGAGTGTTTAATGTTTGTCAGTAGTTAGAGTGTTTAATGTTGGTTAGTGGTTAGAGTGTTTAATGTCACTCACTGGTTAGAGTGTTTAATATTCGTCAGTGGTTAGAGTGTTTAATGTTGGCCAGTGGTTAGAGTGTTTAATGTTGGTCAGTGGTTGGAGTGTTTAATGTTGGCCAGTGGTTAGAGTGTTTATTGTGGGTCAGTGGTTGGAGTGTTTAATGTTGGTCAGTGGTTGGAGTGTTTAATGTTGGCCAGCGGTTAGAGTGTTTAATGTGGGTCAGTGGTTGGAGTGTTTAATGTTGGCCAGTGGTTGGAGTGTTTAATGTTGGCCAGTGGTTAGAGTGTTTAATGTTTGTCAGTGGTTAGAGTGTTTAATGCTGGTCAGTGGTTAGAGTGTTTAATGCTGGTCAGTGGTTAGAGTGTTTAATGCTGGTCAGTGGTAAGAGTGTTTAATGTCACTCACTGGTTAGAGTGTTTAATGTTGGTCAGTGGTTAGAGTGTTTAATGTTGGTCAGTGGTTAGAATGTTTAATGTTGGTCAGTGGTTAGCGTGTTTAATGTGGGTCAGTGGTAAGAGTGTTTAATGTCACTAACTGGTTAGAGTGTTTAATGTTGGCCAGTGGTTAGAGTGTTTAATGTTGGCCAGTGGTTAGAGGGTTTAATGTTGGTCAGTGGTTGGAGTGTTTAATGTTGGCCAGTGGTTAGAGTGTTTAACGTTGGTCAGTGGTTAGAGTGTTTAATGTTGGTCAGTGGTTGGAGTGTTTAATGTTGGTCAGTGGTTAGAGTGTTTAATGTTGGTCAGTGGTTAGAGTGTTTAATGTTGGCCAGTGGTTAGAGTGTTTAATGTTAGTCAGTGGTTAGGGTGTTTAATGCTGGTCAGTGGTTGGAGTGTTTAATGTTGGTCAGTGGTAAGAGTGTTTAATGTCACTCACTGGTTAGAGTGTTTAATGTTGGTCAGTGGTTAGAGTGTTTAATG
>JARFOD010135965.1:0-13440 GCA_031763545.1 Mopalia muscosa
TACTACATTTTACACGCTTAGATAAAATGGTTGTTTAAAGGGTCTTTAGAAAAGAGAATGTTTGTATATGGAACCATAACGGCGAAAACGGCTCTTTGATGAAAAAAGAAGAGGAAAATATTTGGAACAGTTGCTGTTAGGGTTCCACACAGAACCATGAAGGTTCTACCAGAGCCTTTCCTGAAGAACCTGAAAGGGTTCAATTGGAGCCATATTTTTTGTAAGAGTGTAGAACAATATACACTGGGTGCGAGTTATGTTAAGGTCTCTACGCATATCTTTTTAAAATTTATTTTCTGTACTCTACCTCAACCGATGCGAGGTACACAATCTGGCAGTATTAACACTGACAAAGGCTACCAGAAAGAACCTTTTTTACATTCGAGAAGTGACACGAGGTGGCTTTGGTGGTCGCGCGATTGGCTTTCACGAGGCTTCATCCCGGTTTTTCCATTGTAGGCCCTGAGGGCTGAGAGATGAAGTGGATGAGTCGTCGTCAAGCTAGTAAAAGGCTGTTGATTATGACGTAAACCCCAATAGAGCAACAAATAAGAACAGTCAAGAAACAACTTTCTAAAGCGCATTACATGGTCTTTCTATTCCAACTACCTTCATGTTGATGTTATCTCAGCTGTCGACATTCGATTAGAAATTAAAATTAGTGTTATGTAGCTTTTTGTGGCATGATCTGTTCGCTGTCTCCTGCCAATGGATGCCGTGCCTTATTTTATTCGTTTATAGGCGTTTAAATCACATATAACCTGACAGCTTTGTTCACGGAGATTGTAGTTTCTCTTATTTGGGTTAATGTAAATATATGCGACAATGAATTACAATATAAGCTAGCTGATTCCCTAGGCAAGACATTTCGTGCCTAAGGTAACGTGTTCAACATTCTCTTCGCCACCAACTGATACTTCAATACTAATTCCACCAGATACAACCTAGCTATTTGCCTTCTAAAATAATCACGAAAAAAACCATAGATGGCTGGTGAAAACGGGAACCTAGATTTATGGTGTATTTAATGTGGTATTTCGTATTTTCAACATGTTTTCTATGATCGTAATTGTATTCCTAATCTATATTTCCTTGTAAGTAGAAAACAAAATTATTAGATATCATACAATCAAACAAAATGTTGAGTCTTGTAGCATCCTAAATATCGATTACTCGTGCTTTTGTCTTGTATAAAATCTACTGAGAATATTGAAGTTTATTATGATAGTCCGGCTAATCAATTTTTACCTGTCCTTTTTGATACACTTGACGCTGTAAATATTTAACCTGAAACTAATACGTTCACAGTTTCTTGCGATCAAGCCTCATTCCCACTTTAAAACTGTGTTACCAACTTGATTCAATCTTAACTTACCAAATGATAATTATTAAATCTAATACCATCATCTGGGTCCTTTTTACATTCAATATTTTAATCACACGTATGACTTGTTAAATCAAGCAACCGGCCCCTGATCCTACCGGGTTGCAAAGGGCGCCACAATTGGTTGATTGATTGATTGATTCATTCATTCATTCATTGGTGTTTTACGCTGTGCTTAATGTTATTTTAATTTTATGAGGGCAGTGTATTCCAACAATAATTGACACTATCACAACCAAGATGTGAAGTATTTGCATAGTGTTTGAAAGTCAATCTTCCACCAGTGCAACATCTTTTCTACTCTTTCCTGATGTACGAATTTAAACACACCTGGCGGGAAATGAACCTGTCGTCTGCCCAATGAATAATACAACAAATTGTCGAGTCTGAATGCATTTCTGACGTAAGCAAGAAGGATCTCAAGACGAATGCTTGCTATTTGAAATCTGAATGTATATGTTTTCCATTCGGCTTCATTGAAATAGATCTGCTTCTAAAATGTGATTAGCAGTATACCTCCAGCCTAATATCTACCAAAGTCAGAGTTTTAAAGAAACATTTTTAAAGTATATTGTCTTTACAAAGACAGTTATGGAGGACATCTCGATTTCAGAGCAAGGCTTTAATAATCGGAAATAAATCACAGATATTACTGGCTCAGAACAGGAGTTATCGGATATTATGACTGTCGCTTTTGGCAAATTCTGGTCTGATATACTTGAAATATGAGAAATATAATAATACGGATTTGTATCAGTTTACATAGATCAGACGTTTGGATGTATGACCACGGGTGGTTTGAGACATTAATATATACAAACCTCTCACATGTTTACGCAGAATGACGGTGTTTGATTTCCCTTTTTGCTCGCACTTTTTACCTTACACAGTAACTCAGGATGATGCAGATTGTCGTTATCTTATATGTATTGTTATAAGTTTGATAGACTTGAGGCGTTCTTTTTATTTACAAAGTAAACTATTTTTTACCTCTGAGGCGGCTATTGTTGAATAGTCGAACACAGTTGTTTAATGATGTTTCATTTCACTCTGCACTCAGCTGTCATAGTTTTTCAAGACACGAACAGTTTTCATTTAATAGTTTTTGTTTGGATAATGTCGATTCCACGTATCAGATAAAGTTAAGTACTGATGAAAACTTCCGTTCAACTACAATATCATCATTGATTTTTTAATCGCGAGCAAGCCTTTCAATAAACATCCGATAGGATTTTGCTATCGATTCCCATGGATTTTTATCATTATTATCATAAAGGTGACAATCTAGGTTAGTTAAGAACGTTCTTTTAGTTCAAGATATATTTCAAGAATAAAGTGGCATCGAAGATTGATTGATTGATGGATGTTTAGCGCCTTGTCTACATGCATTTCATTTTATATAACGACGATGTATCCAACAGTGCATAATTGCCACAATTACACGAACATAAAATGTGAAGTGTTTATCTCTATTGAAAAATTAATGTTCCACCAGTGTTAAATAAAGTAGTAAGCCTATACTTGAAGCCTCCTACCCTGGACTGATATCTTATAGACCCTTCCAGCAAAACTGCTGATGATGTGAATGGGTGACGTACGTTGTTTGGTAGATATCCAGAATAGTTTTAGAGATTTATTATCTCCTTAGTACATGTTGTACCCATTTTCTTTCAAGCGTATTATGAGTTTTAATAAATTTGTTTTATTTTCTCTTTAGCTTTCTGGAAACAAATCTGGAATACAATTTGCGATTATTTTGATCAATTTAGCATAGCCGCTTATTATGGGCCTATATAAATGCATACATTTCCGGAAACCTTGAAAAAATGTTGCCTCATATTGTATATCCATTTACAATGTATTTCCAAAGTTTTAGACCTGGTTTTATTTTTAATTTCGGGCGCTACACAAAAAACTTAAACTTTTGGCAAATACATTGTCAATTCCTAAATAAACGTGTTACTTTGTAAAGCGTATAGTGCAATTATTATCTCTGCGCCGCTTTTTTGGAAAGGCCTACTCCTTGTTAAACACTGATTTATTACGCCTACCTTTCAAAATTACTATAATTTAAATCAAACTCAACTATAAGCGAAAACAGCATGTGTCAGTCAATTACCCAACTCACACTTCAACACTTCCGATGATAAAGTTTCTATTTATTGTTTCCGTCTGCCGTTTCGTTTAAGAATACAGACAGCTAATTAGTTGAATAGCCTTAATGAGAACATGTTCGGCAAAGGTTAAAGGTCATATGGATAAGAAATTAACCAAGGCAATCTCACCTGACGGAATTACAGGGTTACTCTGAATGTCTTCGAAGTCGATTGATTGGTTTTGCAGCCGCGATAATCATGTATGTGTGAACGTACTCGAAAACAAACTTATGTCGCAAACAATAATTATTGTAACTCATACTTGTATCGACAGAGTGTGTCAAATAAATGAAGAAAAAACAGCAACTTACCTTTCATTGATGGTTCATTAATTGAAACCAGAGTCGACAGTTTACAATGTAAACAAACGAATGAATGTCCGATATTTTCACTTTAAAATCTGTTGAAATTAAGAAGTATTTAAAGTGGTTTTTCGTTAAATACGTGTTTTCTAAGACTCCAATACTATTCCTAATTTAATTTTCCTCGTAAGTAGAAAACAACATTATTAGATATCATACAACTAAATATAGTGTTGAACTTTGTAGCATCCCAAATATCCATGACTCGTGGTTATGTCTTGTATAAAATCGACTTAGAATATTCAAAATTAACAGTGATAGTGATTAAAAGTAATAGTGAATTTATTGAATCGAATTATTCCAAAGCCACAATCAAATAATACTCTTTCAAGTTGTTTAATTAAAATGCTATCACATGTTTTCTATGATTCTAAAATGATGTATGTAAAAGGCAAGGCGATCCAATTATGACACATTTGTTGAATGGTACCAATGAACGAAATAATAAAATATTTTACATTAGTTTAGTATAACTTGATTATTTATATTTCTATAGTTTATGACCGAGCTGTTTAACTTATGAACAATTTGATCGATCGTTTTCTGCTAGAATTAGATGTATGAAAATGGCATAAAAGTCCAACATACGTTTTCATTACAGCGGTTAGATGTAACTGGATCCCAGTAACAAACGAGTAATCATATTTATTCATTTTAACAAAAGTTACTAGCTTTACCAGACATGTTATTTCTTTTATATTAAAGAACTTTAAAGAATGATTTTACTATTGCTGAGAAGGTGAATATTAACAGAATTTTCGTTATTTTAGAAAAACATTTCCCAAACAGAAAGGGTATTTCCCAAACTCAGGTGCCTGAGTGGTCTAGGTGATCCACTACTGGCGATTTGGTGCCTAACTCTGAAGGTTTTGAGCTCTATTCCGGGACGGGTTTCAACCGCTACAATTTTCTGAACTTAAATCTGTTCAATCTAAGAAAGTGTTATCCCAAAACAACGAAAATACTGTTATGACTTTTTATGTTTTCGATTGCGTAGCCGAAATATATCGACCTTCTTATACCGTTGAGTTGCCTGTTGAACGAGTTCTCACATAAGTGATAAAACCATGTTTGTCCATTTGAGTCTGAGAAGTTCAGCTAGTCCATAACGGTTACTTCTTATCAATACCAGAGCCAGACAGTTGATGTGAAGCCATATTAGGTAACAGCTTGTCATGCTTCGTCGTGATCTAATTGATTGATTGGTGTTTAACATCGTTATCTTAGGGTATTTCATGAATCTGATGGCCTTGTTCTCCAAGAACTACAAGCACAATTACCCATCCATCACGACTAAGCCCCGAGGTGATCCCACTCGAATTCAAACAGCCTGTCGTCTTCTCAAGTCTTCTCAATAGATGATTTCTAGAAAATTGGTAATATTAGTTTAAAGGTTATGCAACGGTGCGTTTAATGTGTGTTTAATTTCGCCATACTGCATTATACATGCTTCGGGGTCTTTAGAAAAGAGGATGGTTGTATATGGAACCATACCGACGAAAACGGCTCTTTGATGTATAAGAAATGGAGAAATACTTGGAACAGTTGTTGTAAGGGTTCCACACAGAACCATGAAGGTTTTACCAGATCCATCACTGAAGAACCTAAAAGGGTTCCATTAGAGCCATATCTTTCTAAGATTGTTAGCAAATATACACAGGGTGCTAGTTATGTTAAGGTATCTACGCGTGTTTTTTAAATTTATTTCTATATTCTACCTCAACCGACGCGAGGTACACAATCTGGTAGTATTAACGCTGACAAAGGTCATCAGAAAGAACCTATTTTACATTCGATTGAACCGATTATATGATCGAATCTCTTTTGCTGACATCGTGTATATCGGGAAGTGACACGAGGTGGCTTTGGTTGTCACCCGGTTGGCTTTCACAAGACTTCATCCCGGTTTTTCCATTGTAGGCCCTAAGGGCTGAGTGATGAAGTGGATGAGTCGTCGTCATGCTAGTAGAAGGCTATGAGTATGACGTAACCCCCAATAGAGCAACAAATAAAAACAGTCAAGAAACAACTTTCTAAAGCCCATTACATGGTCTTTGTATTCCGACTAGCTTCATGTTGATGTTATCTCAGCTGTCGAGATTCGTATAGAAGTTGAAATTAGTGTTATGTAGTTTTTTGTGAAATGATCTGTTTGTTGTCTCCCACCAATGGATGCCGCGCCTTATTTTATTCGTGTAGAGGTGTATAAATCACATATATGTCCATACAAACCTCATTCAAGCTTAAATATTGTCGTACCAACTTGATTCAATCTTAACCAACGAAGTGATAATTATTAAATTCAATACCATCATCTGTTCCCTTTTTGCATTCGATATTTTAACCACACATATGACTGATTTTAAAGTACTTCATTCAAATATTTACGCTTGCCATATATAACACTTATGCTACTTGATCAATGATGTAAGGGGTAGCTAAATCTATTAAATATATTTAATCCACTCAAAGTGACCGGCGATTCTGGGCCAAACTCTGATGGTCATGGGTTCCATTCCCGGAGGGGATTAAACCTGTTAAATTTTCTGAACTTCAATCTGTACAAACTTAGAAAGTGTTACCCTCCCCCCAAAAAAAAAATACTGATAAAAACTTTAATGTTTTCGATTGTGTATCCGAAACATATCTAATTTCTTTTACCAAACGGTGAGCTGCCTGTTGAACGAGGTCTCCATTATTATATACTATGACAGGTGTTTTTGTAAAGGAAGCTTTGCATAAAGAAACGAATCTCCTATTCCAAGTACGCCCAATTCTGAAAATTAATATAGGAAAAAGATGTGTGAGTTAAACTATGTTATCAGCAGGTGTTTTGGATACAATAACGAAACAAAATACTAAGTTGGTAAAGAAACAGACGCGATCAGGCAGGTGTTGTTCTCGGGATACTAATCGTTAATCAGTTATAACGATAAGAGATACCTGTGTGGTTTATATGTTTCTGGCCTTATGGCTAATGATCGTTCACACCGAGTCAGCCAAAATCAATTGTTCCTACATCTTTTTCGTTGACGTCTATTCTTTTTCGTTGACGTGTATTTTCTTTCGTCAACGGCCATTTCCATTTCGGTTCTTTTCTGTATAAAACAAGTATAAACACATAACAAAAATAATCCCTTGCTATGAATAAAGAATTAGACGTTATATGTATGGTAACCATCAATCTTAATCCACGGTCAGCGTGTTAAGGTAAGAGGATTTAGATAGTTAAACACATAAACGGGCTTAGAAAGTCTGGACTGAAAGAAGGTATGATTTGAATTAATTCTTAGACAGTGACACCATTGTGGTACAGGCAATCTGTCTCATAAGGCAGACTTATTGACGGTGTGGACAATCTCGGAGAAAACTTAACTAGACTTAATGGTGATTTTATTGCCTCTCAGTGCCAGGAAAGGTATTAATTTCCATTAGCACAAAAGTCCATCCCTATGTTATGTATAGAACCGGGTAAGTCAAAGACAAACCTATCCGAGCTGTCAAGTAATCACCACAGTGTAGATATCTTTACAGCTTAACCTAATTAAGTCAGCATTGCAATTTTGGTCCTGGTAAATTAACAAGACAGGATCATTAAAAGCTTACCTTTGTCAAAACAAACTGACACTAACTTATACTAATGATCAATTTGTTTTGCTAGCAGGTTGAATTGGGGCGAACCCTAAAAATTCAGCTTAACCTAATTAAGTTAGCTTTGTTATTTTGGTCCTGGTAAATTAACAAGACTGGATCATTAAAAGTTTGCCTTTATCAACAATAACTATCATATTGTTTTGCATAGAGGTTGAACTGGGACCAGAACTCATAAAATGGTTGTGATACTGTATCCCTCAAGGGTTCATCTTGCACTGACAAATCTCTACAAGAAGGTTTGGTCATTGGCTACAAAGGGAGATAAATCCGATTCTGGTATAACAGGAAGTGTGATTTATCTCATTGACTAGCAAGAGCATGATATGAATTTCATATAAATTCTGTTGTTAATCGGTGATATAGGTGGCACTGCCAGTTACATTGAGTTAACAGATTTATCTCCCTTTTTAAACCCTTGCCCACCCTGTTGTTCAAGATTGTGGGAGGGTGACGAGCTGTCACGCAAACTACCCCTGGATATATACATCTGATTAGAACAGTATGTTGAAAGCATATCCATACCAACTTTATTCGGCAGTGTAGTAAAATTAATTTTCCAAAAAAACTTTACGTTTTTGCATGTTATAGTTACGTTTATATATTGATTTAGTGAATACCAGAATAGAGCTGTTCCAAGTATTTCTCCATTTCTTCTTATGGAGGTAACCGTTTTTGTCGTAATGACAGCATGTATAACCATCCTATTCTAACAACCGTTATTTCTAAGAATGTGTGAAAATCGGATTAATCACCAACAAATTGTCACTGATCATGTCAGTAAGTTGGATGAAAAACAAGGTTCGAGTTTTAATATTTGTAGTTAGGAATTCGCTTTGTTTTTTTAACTACGATGAACTTTAAATGTTAAGCACTAGGCCTAAACTCATAGGTGATAAAACCATAGTTTGTCCATTTGAGTCTTAGAAGTTCAGCTAGACAATAACAGTTACTTCTTATCAATATCAGAGTCAGCCAATTGATGTGAAGCCATATTAGGTAACAGCTTGTCATGCTTCGTTGTGATCAGATTAATTGATTGGTGTTTAACATCGTTATCTTAGGGTATTTCATGAATCTGATGGCCTTGTTCTCCAACAAGGACAAGCACACTAAACCATCCACCAATACTAAGCCCCGAGGCGATCCAACTCGAAATCAAACAACCTGTCTTCTCAAGTCTTCTCAATAGATGATTTCTAGAAAATTGGTAATATTGGTTCAAAGGTTATGCAAGGATGCGCTTAACGTGTCTTATTTCGCCGTAACGCATTATACAGCTTAGAAATTAATGTTCTTTGAGGTTCTTTAGAAAAGAGGATGGTTGTGTATGGAACCATTACGACGAAAACGGCTGTTTGATGTAAGAAGAAAGGGAGAAATACTTGGAACAGTTGCTATAAGGATTCCACACAGAACCATGAAGGTTCTACCAAAGCCATCCCTAATGAACCTTAAAGGGTTCAAGTGCAGCCATATTTTTATAAGAGTGTAGACAAATATACATTGGGTGCGAATTATTTTATGGTCTCTACGCATGTTTTCTATCCTTTTTATATGTCCTACCTCAACCGAGACGAGGTAATACTCGCACCTTTGAAATTGAAAATTGAAATTAGTGTTATGTAATTTGTTGTGATATTATCTATCCGCTGTCTCCTACTAATTGATGCCGCGTCTGATTGCTCTCGTGTAGTGGTGTTTAAATCACATATAACCTGACAGCTTTGTTTACAGAGATTGCAGTTCCTTTAATTTTGATTGATATAAATTGATGCGACATCTAACTACAATTTAACCTAGCCGATTCCCTAGGGATGACATTTCGTGACAGGGATCACAGGTAACGTGGTCAACATTCACTTCGTGACAAACTGATATAAGACTTCAATACTAATTCCACAAGATACCACCTAGCCATTTTTCGTCTAAAACGATAACCAAAGATGCTAACTCGTAGAAGGCTGATAAAAGCTGAAATTTATTATGATGGTCCAACATTGCGCAATGTACTTGCCCCTTTTGATACACCTGACGCTGTAAATGTCCAACCCAACACTTCTACATTTGTAGTTTCCTGCGTTACAAGCCTCATTTCCACTTTAAAACTGCGTTACCAACTTGATTCGATCTTAACGTAGCCAGCGATAATTATTAAATTCACTACCATCTTCTTTGCCTTTTTTGCATTCAATATTTTAACCACACGTATGACTGTTGTTAAATTTTACAGTACTTCATTCAAATATTTACAACACGTATTTCTGCTACTTGATCAATGAAGTAAGGGGGATCACTCCGTTTAATCGGCCCATGGTGAGCGGGGATTTCGTGGCAAATTCGGAAGGTCATGGGTTCCATTCCGAAATTTTCTGAACTTAAATCTGTTCAAACTAAGAAAGTGTTATTCCAAAATAACGAAAATACTGTTATGAGCTTTTATGTTGCCGATTGTGTAGCCGAAACATATCGACCTTCTTATACCGATCGTTCAGTTCCCTGTTGAACGAGTTCTCGCTTGTTCTTCACAATCCCATGAATATAAGTATTTTTGAAAACGAAGCTTCGCATACAGAAACGACTGTCCATTCACAAACACGCCAAACTCTCAACATATTATTTGGAGAATACATCGCTGATTTAGACGACAGTATCAACAGGTGTTGTGGATACAATTACAGAACAAAATACTAATTTGGTGAAGAAACAGACGAGATCAGGCAGGTGTTTTTCTCGGAATAATAATCGTTAATCAGTTATAACGGTAAGAGATGCCTGTGTAGTAAATATGTTTCTGGCCTCAAGGCCAATGACTGTTCACAGTCGGCAAAAATCGATTGTTCTCGCATCTTTGTTTGCTGAAGGCTATTTTCTTTCGTTGACGGCTATTTTCTTTCATTGACGGCTATTCCCATCTCGACTATTTTCTGTATAAAATTAGTGTAGGTATTAAAAAAAAACCTTTCTAGGAGTAAAGAATTAGATGTTATATGTATGGTAAGCATCAATCTTAATGCAAAATCAGCGTGTTAAGGTAAGAGGATTTAGATTGTTAAACACATAAAATGGGCTTAGAAAGTCTAGACTGAAAGAAGGTATGATTTGAAATAATCTTAGACAGTGTAACCATTGTGGTACGGGCAATCTGTCTTTGTCTATAGATCAGACTTATTGACGGTATGGACAATCTTGGAGAATACTTAACTAGATTTAATGGTAATTTTATTGCCTCTCAGTGCCAGGAAAGGTATTGATTTTCATTAGCACAAAAGTCCGTCCATATGTTATGTATTGAACCAGGTATGTCAAGGATAAACCTATTCGAGCTGTCAGGATATCAACACAGTGTAAATTTCTTAACGGCTTAACCTAATTAAGTTAGCTTTGTTATTTTGGTCCTGGTAAATTAACAAGACAGGATCGATAAAAGTTTGCCTTTGTCAACACTAAGGGACCAACACTAGTAAATTGGTCGTGAAAATGTATCTCTAAGGGGTTCACGTTGCCCTAAGGCCGGTTGCTGAAAGCTCAGATAAGTTAACGGCTAGTTACAGGCATAACGCAGCAACGAATTTCTATTTTGACATGACGTCCATTGCATCTAACTGGCTGTTAGGCTAAATGAGCTTTTATCAACCCGTCCCTGATCCTTCCGGATTGCAAGAGATGCAACAAAGTCGATCTATGATGCCTTTGTTTTGCGTCTTGGGATTACCATGTGGAATGATCTTTTCGCCTGCTGGACAGGCACAATGCACTTAAGTGAAATTACCTTCAATACTTAGCTCTTAACATCCCAAATCGATCCGATTCTTTAGGCTGAATAAACAGACAAACAAATTACTATTAAGAATTATAACTTATTTTCATTTAAGTAATCTGTTTCGTCTTACTTAACGCATCGCTGTTCTCTTTGTATGTAGTTTGACATACATCAAACAAGCTCGTGAATCTCAATTTCGTTTTTTTTCCCATAACAGAAAACATAATGCGTAATTATCTCATTCGGAAAGGAAACCTCCACTGCCCCATCTGTCATAATACATCGATAGGGAACAGATCCAATACACAGCTTTAAATTTCCGAGAAAAAAAAAACCGCCTGCTTCTCTTTGGAACACAAACAACACCATATATGGCAAACTGTTAACCCAATTTTTACATACAGGATCGAGTCCCCTATTCAAAATCAACTCTTGCTTCTTTTGAAGTTTCTTTCTGTTTTTTCACTATATTTAAGTTAGAAAAGTGGGTTTTAAACAAAGTTTAAACTTATAATACAGTAGTTTAGTTATCCTGAAAAGGGTTTAACATGTTACATCTATTGGTAATGTATGAATTTGCATTTTACCTCACACGTTTACCTATTTGCGGAGTACATTTCTGTGTAGGCTTTAAGTACCAGACTAAACAACGCCTGCAGCCTGAAAATAACTGCTGGGTTTCCTGATTGGATCAACCATGTCCTGTGTCTCGACGTATTTCACGAATGATATCCAGTCGATATATTCGGTTTTGTTCGAATTCAAGAAAATCTTTTGCATTGATGACAAAATTACATCTTTTATATTATTAAAATCCTTTTTTTTGTTTTCTCATTTCGGCTTTTATAGGACATTAAATATCTTCTTGCTGTATGCCTTTTTGTGGGTGTTTTCTATTTTGGTGGATTTATTTTTCGTGTTTTACCCCTCCTTTTACAGGGTTATGTGTCTTAAATCTTATTATGTGGTCTACCCGTTCGGATTTCGGCTAAAAATCCAAACAAATTTACTGTAAGATAATTTTAGGATCCAAGATTGTAAGAAAGTGCTCGAGAAAAGAATCTTTAAACATTGGCCCCATTTGGTTGTTTTATTTGGCGGTTTAAATAAAGCTAATGTCATCAGATGGACAATATTGCAACAAGAGTGCATGGAAAGGTGATCAGAGGGTGCCAATAACGTTTCTGTCACTTTTGCCCAGACTGAAGTGTGTTTCATTTTCACTTTTAACTTCTTGTTCTTATTTTGTCTCCCAGATCATTTGCCAGACTGTTTACTGTCTTACAACAGGCCGATAATTTCGTTTCTTTTAACTTAAGAAGATCCCAATTGCATTCGTCTCTATCCCTATTCAAAATGTAGAGTTAAATACGGAAGAATTTGTGTTTTTGTGGTAATACATAATCAGGTGACCGTAACCAAATTGATTGATTGATTGATTGATTGGTTGGTTGATTTATTGATTGATTGGTTCATTAATAATTAGCTTGATTGATTTATTTATTGATTTGTTATTGTTTTACGCCATGCTTAAGGGTGTTTCGTTCATATGATTGTGGTGTAGTCCAACAATATTTGACACTAGGACAACCAAGAGGTAACGTACTTTTATAATGTTCGAAAGTTAATCACTCTCCCGTACTAAGTAAAGACAACATTGCTACTCTTCAAATAAGCTGGCCTTAGCCAGACGGCCGTAACCAAATTGATGTATCGTCTGTCTTCATATACCAAAGAAAAAGATAAACGTATATGTCCCTGTCGACATGAAGAGACATCCGTTTCTACGGTTTCCTGCTGTACGGATCTAAACACACCGCGGGAAATAGACCTGTCGTCTGCGCAATGAATAAGACAAGAAATTGTCGAGCCTGAATGTATTTCTGACGTAAACAACAAGGATCTCAAGAAGAATGCTTGCTCTTTGAAATCTTAATGTACATGTTTTCTGTTTGGTTTGACTGTAATGGATCTGCTGCTAAAACATGCGTTGTAGTTTACCTCCAGCCTAATTTTATAGCATCTACCTAGGACAGGCCCCGTGAGTGAGCGGGTGGGCCATGGCCCTGCAGAATACTCCCTCGGCTTTCTCGGTCGATTGTAAGAGGCGAGAAAAGAGGTTGC
>JARFOD010135976.1:0-13439 GCA_031763545.1 Mopalia muscosa
TGATCAATCTCTGAACAGGCTAACACCAATCAACCACATGCGGCGTCAGTGAATAAGTGCTCAATATACAATACACAAAACCGTTGATATACGCGTTGGTCAGACAGTTAATCCTCTCCAGGTAGCTACCCGTATTTAATTGATTGTCAAAACACCCCTGTTGTAAATAATGATTATGTAGTCAAGTTTTATCATCGAAGTTAACGGTCTTCAAATTCAAATTTTTTATCAGGTCTGCTCTGGCATAAAGATCACAATCTAAACTTTTGAAATATGCAATAATAAAAAAATCGCAAATTTTTAGCTGAGGGAGGGTTAGAGTATCCTTAAATGATGCAATGTGTCCACTTTGTATTTGCTGTACCAGTGTACATGTAACCACACAAAGCGTCGGATAGAAAACTGTAAGGAAATTTCTATGAAGGTGAAGCAATTTTTTTTAGCTTTTCATGTAAATGTCGGAAATTTACTGAACAGAAATGTGCCTTGATTGACTAACTTACATTGCAGTTTTGTGGATTAATGTACAGTAATGCCAGTGATTAACATCAAAATGCAACACAGATCATTAAACATAAAGAAAAAATAAATTGCAGCATTTACTGTTAGCAAGATCAAAAAGGACCCCAGATATAATGCCAGCAACTCATCATTGTAGGTCTGACACTAGTCTTATCTGATACAGACCAATTGTTTAATGGCATCCTAGCAGGACATGTTAAATATTGATAAATGATAATACATGTACACATCAGTGTAGTGCTCTATTACAAATCCTATTCAATTACTCAAATACAATGTAACTGATGTATGAATAAAATATAGGGCAGAAATATTACACTCGCATAAACTGCTTAACATGGCAATTTCATCTATTCAGTATTAAATTTAAAGTTGCCCTGCAAGTTTGCTTCAACATCATCAATTGTAGGGTGTATTGGGACATTGGGACCAGTTATGAAACTAAAATGATAATTCACTATACACTAAGTAAAGGTTTTCTTAAAACTAAGGTTAATATTCATTGCAATGACATCTGGATTGTTGTTAGGATTTAAAAATCCTAAGTTCTCTATTTAACAATCTCTCAAAAGTCTTGATAAACATTAAATTTATGGGCAAACTATCACTTTTTTATGTCAAATCAACACCATACTGTATTATACCTTTTATCGGCTTCTTGTTCAGTAGACAACTACATGTAAGAAAATCACAGTATTAGCCAGCAGGCATTTAGCTAGCAATGCGTCTTCCCGTCATTTTGACGCCTGGTGCTTTCAAATATTGACAGAGACTTTTTTTAATGACGGGGTTATAAGATGGGCAAAAAATTCGTACATAAATTATATAACTAAAGGTTTGAAGTATAAAAAGTTCCCTTTCTTCCCGAAATTACCATGAATAGGCCAATAATCTCATTTGTTTTGCAGTTTGAGATTGATATTATTAGCTAAAATAGAAATAGGATATAGGAAATAGGACGCAAAGTTAATTCTCCGACTTACTGTCACAACTTTTGTGCAATAAAAAATTATTTGCAGACACATGTATGATGTTTATATGTTATGTCAGAAAACTTGGTGAACCTAGAGAAATTTAAACTTACAGCCGACCTTAACAAAATAGACCAGTGGGCAAACAGATGGTTAATAAATTTTAACCCACAAAAACCAAGTCACTTCTGATAAGTAGACGAAATAACACATCCAGTCTTAATTTGTTATTTCAAAACTCTCCAATTCAAATATGCGAGTCTCACAAACATCTTGGGATAACTCTGAACTCAAAAGGTACCTGGAAAAACCATGTAGAAATTTAATTGGCGAGGCACTTAAAAACTTATCAATGCTTAGGGGTCTTAAATATATATTAGATAGTAAATGTTTAGAAATAATGTTTAAAAGTTTTATCCGCCCATCCTTTGAATATGCCGACACAGTGTGTGACAACTTAACCATTTTTAAAATAAATTGCCTAGCGATAAATGACAATTAGTACACCGACGGCCAAACTGTACGAGGAGTCGGGATTACTCCCTCTTACCACTCGTCGCCAAATACACTGACTTATCTATTTCCACAAAATTTAAAGTTATCCAGGCCAACTATTTAAAAATCCTTTATACCCCATACTACAACCAAACAAACAAACAATCCTGCAAATAGTCGAACAGAAGGCTCACCCTCAAAAGTAAAATATATACTCTATTCCACTCTTCTAAAGTACCAACTTGGTATTACATGGGCGACCGACTAGCTAATGTCCTACATTGCAGACTTAGGAATGGTTGCAGCAGTCTAATTGTTGACCTATTTCATAACCATATACATGTATCTACAAACCTAAATTGTATCTGTGGTCACAATTTAGAATCTGCAGAACACTACCTATTGAAATGTCCATTGTATAATAACCAACGAACTGTTCTAATGTAACAGATAAGTGCATCCGGTTATAATGGAGAAATTACTTTGCCATTACTTCTATTTGGCAATAGCACTCTTAATACACTCATATACCTGAGGGACTCTATCCTGTGAACAGTACATCGAAGTAGGATTAGTAAGTGCACTTGCTACCACTAAGCCACGTCCGCAGGCCCTATGTTTTTTTTTGTTTGATTGTGGTTTAACGTCATACTCAAGGGTATTTCACCAATATGATGATGGTCTATCCACTTCTCACTGCACCTAGCCTTATTACGGTGGAAAACCAGGAGGAAAGAAGAATTAGTACTCTCCTACACTACCACTAAGCCGCGGCATACACAATTGGAAGGCAATATATATTATTAATGAATAAAGCAATGGCTGATATAGCACAATGTATAGGGCTAATTCCTCCGTCTTAGCCCTACATCCCACCTATCTAAACCCATGGTGAAAGTTGGAAATCGATAGGCCGCTATGGCCGGCCTCAAAAACACTATTTCTGATTTTTCTCTGATTTTTTCTAGATACACTGAAACCATTGATTAGTATTTTACCTACTTGCAATCTTTCTTTTTTGACGGTTTTCAATCTTATTATTGCAAAGGGAGATAACTTACAAGTGTCAACTCGGGCGAGAAACTCAAATAAAATTTTATTAAAACGTCAGAAAAGAAAGAAGGAGTTTGATAATTGTGATTTTTCTATCCAAAAAAAATCAGAGAAAAATCGGATTCATGTTTTGAGAGGCCGGCCATAGCGGCGGATCAATTTCCAACCTACACCACGAGTTGAGATAGGCGGGACGTAGGGCTAAGACGGAGGAATTAGCCCTAGCCTATTTATTGTGCTATGGCTGATATAGATGCAGAGTTCTGTATCTCTGATCGTCTATCATATCATGTAGACTAAATGGTTGGGTACGAAATAGTTTGGGTACGAATGGTTCTCCTTAACCCTTGACGTGTAACAGTAATTTCTTATTTATAAGGCTAGCAATTGACATAAATGAGAGATAACAGAACTGGTCGTTTCGCTAAGATAGTCACGAAAAGTGGGTACTGAGTAGTGGCTTTAGTGATGATACAGCAGAAACAATCATAATTATTATCGAAATAGCACTTAATTAACTTAGAGTTAAAAATATTAGTAAAATATTTGATAAATATGTGTTAATTTAAACCAAGACAAGCACTTCCTCTGTGCGTCTGACAATGACAATAAATTAAAGCTAGTCCAACACATTATTCCCAAAACTCACCATGTTGTCTGCTGTAAAGATTTTACTGTAAGTCTCGCAGTGTCATTGGTGTATGTGTGTGACGTCACATTTATGTATTTTGGCTGTTACTTTTATTGTACCACCTCCTCCGTGGCGTTTAATAATTAGACCGCAATCGCGATATTGTAATAGAATGAAAATATAAAATGGTAATTTTAACATATATAAATGTTTTTTTAAATTCTAGTTGAATAAATATTATTTGTCAAAATCAAATAATGTTGTCGTTTTAGATTTGTACCTTTCCCCTGAGGAGATGTAGAAACAGTTGACATAACAGATTTCAACAATTGGAGCACTTCTCACTCTGCCGGAATTCGTAAGAGGGAAGGATGAACTGAAAATGTGTAGTCGTCTGGTTCTTAACTCACAACCTTTAATTTCTGTTGGCAATATTTTGGGTGTACATTGAAAACTTAATGAGTTATGAGTGTTATCGTTTAGTTTGATATTACAATGTTTCTTGCTCGGTGATTGACATTTTAAAAATGATAAATTTGGACAAGTTTGAAGTTTAGTTCATGACATCTATTGATTTTGTTCAGTCAGTTCACTATGGGAATACTTAAGGTGGATACGCTCAGCGTTTACCCATATCCAACCTGTATGTGCAGATTTGGATTACAATTGATTGTTGCTTTACATTTATTCTACTCTGGATTCATCGATTCTTCAAATGGCGGTAAGTTGTATCCACTTGTGACAGGTTTTATATTAGACGAATTGGACATTGTACACTATAACTTACATGTAGCTTTTGTTAACACGTTTATCTCCCACTATTATAAACATGTAACGAAAATACTGTTATAATCATGTATTTCATAGTCTTGACAGATAGTCCACTCTCCTTCGATAATTGTACGCTTTCCAATCCTACTCCAGTTTACCGTCCACGGGATCGAGTCCGTCTGTCGGTCTGTCGACCATTAGGTATATGAGTGATTCACAGGATGTGGCTCCGGCAATCGCAGGGGTGGTTTTTACGAGGTTTCCTCCCGCTTTGCCACCGTAATAATAAGGAAAGGAACTGGGAAGTGGACAATCCATCTTCATATAAGTGAAATACACTTGAGTACGACGTTAAACCCCAAACAAACAACAAACAAACCGTGGAGAATTAATATTTGTTAACATTTGTTGATAGAAGGGTGACAGTGTGAAGGACAAGAAATAAAACAATTTAAAAAAAATAAAAAAACGGTTAGGCCTAGTTAAGTATGGATTTTTGCTTAAAATTGAACCCATAAGCAGCACTTAATTCGCTGCAAAAAAATCAAGGTTTTCGGAGATGAGATATTTTTTAACTGCACAGCCAATATTGTTAGATGTACTAGGGCTTACTCAGTGTCACTCACTGCACATTGAGTGATAATCACTCACAGTCGCCTGGCCTGTTAGTGTTTGATAGTAAATCAAAATAATATATTTTTTATCTTAATTATAAAGTTTGAGACACACTAAGTGATTATCACTGACTCTCATACCAAATTTTATAATTGTTGAGATTTGTCTGAAGAAGAGTGACAGGGTAGAATTAAAAAAAGGAGGTAATCCCAGCGAATGATATTTGGTTCATAGTTTAAAGGCTGTTGAAACTGGTGAACAATAAAAGAAGACATGCAGTTAGTTATTTCAAATATTCCCTTCGAATTGAGTCCATAATCATAACTAAACTCATCTGATATTAAAAAGTAGGCCTAAAACAAAACAAGATTTTTGTGATCTATTCTTTTAACCTTCATAGGATATAGCGATATACAGGGGTTAAGTAGAAGGGTGACTATCTGTCAATATGGTGCTACACAGTCAGCCCTATTATTTAATTTACAAGGCAGTTCTTCAAGGGCGGGGCAGTTCCAGGTGTCTCTTTTATGTGGCATATGCTCTTGTCAGGATACAGGAATGAGTGCCAGGCAATGCAGTGAGCCTTTAGTTAAAACATCCCAAACTGTGTATCTGTCTACTTTGAATCATGTTGTAGCGCTTAAATCTTCAATTAAATAGACTTACCGACCTAAAAAGGGTTTTTGGACCCATTGAAAATGAACTACACATATCTTTTTATTATAACATGTAGAAATTCATGCCTATATAGTGGAAGTTACCGGCCCTTCTGCTAAAATTCTAAGTCTTCAGTCAGGGTGGAAGAGAGAAAAATGGGGATGCAACAGATACTTGAATACATATAATTTTCCATATTTTCAACAAACCAACTGGGTGATTTGAAGTCTCATTTGGCATATAATTTGTGTCAGAAAGTTTAGTATGTCAGAAATTAACGGGCAGTAAGCTTACTTAATCATTGAACCCATGCTAGCCAGCAAGTGAAAAACACTTGAAATTACACAGTTATGTGAACTCAGTACATACATCTCTGAATAAGTTTGTAAAAGGATTTTTTTTGTTCCAGAAATGCAGCCTTGACTTCTTTATAATAATAATAAATATTGGATCTTTATTATAATTTCTGTTACTTATTTTAACTTTAGCCAGTTACAACAAATCATAGTGAACCATCAATTACCATTGAGCTGACCAGGGTTTTGCCAGAAATCTAAAGTATGGTTCCCAAAAGTTCATGGAAAATTTCATATTAATTTAAAATTGCAGTCTGCAGGAAAATAATTTCATAATCTTTTACATGACTATGATGAGTAACCATTAACTCATCCATATATATTTAATAATAACATGAATACAAAATTTATATTGTTTTTCGAAACAGTTTTTTAATTTTTAATTTACACACGCTTTGTGTAAATAAGTTTGTTCAAGATATATATTATGTTTAGATAATTAATAATTAGACAAGAAAAATATGTTTCTAAAGAATCATTAAAAAAAAATAAAAGACAAGGCCTACAAGTGTAGTTAATGCATTTTATAAATCTTGATGCACACGGGTACATGTTAAAGGAATGACTATTTAATTATGTTGAATTTGCCTTTTAGCGGATGTCAGAGACTAGTTTTAGTAGATACCACTCAACATATACACACAATGTAGTGCTACATCAATTTGAATTAGTGAGACTGTCAGTATATATTGGGCACACTACAGAGATTTGTTTCAAACTACAGTGTGAGAACCAATGATATTCTATATTGTATGCGGGTATTCCCCTGGTATGGACTGTCTGACTAGAGCAATTACCACTAAATACCAGTAAATAAGGCCCATGAGATGATAGTCTCTCTCTATCCTGGACATAATTATATTAACAGATATTTGAACCCTTGTTGGATGCATGAGGCTAATCTTTCTTTCCTTACAGAGTAGAAATGCAGGTTCTGTTGGTCTGTTTGAGGTATCGGGTGTGTGATACATGTTTGCCTCGTGGGGGTATCGCTACTTTTGTTCATCCTCCACCTGTTCACATAGACCTGTAATATATTAACAAACATATCATACATATGTTCATCGAAAATACAAAAAAATAAGCTTTGGTGTAATGGGGCAACCATTTTTCAAGAGTTGTTGAAGGAAGCTGACAGTTCAATGTTGGGGCAACACCATGAAGCTAATTTGTTGTGGCATCTCCCACAGTAAATTTGACTTCTGCTGCTTAAGCCAATAAGGCCATCCTTAAAACTATCTGTGTTTCCGGTAACCCTACCGACCCACCAGAAACTGAAATATTGGGTCAATGGTTTTGTTAATTGTTTTTTTTTTTTAACATTTTAAAATAAATAAATATTATGAAAGCCAAACCTTATCTGTACTGATCTTTCAACGATTTTCTTCAAAAATGGTTGATTTTCTGGTTTTTTTTAAAGCAACACTCTTTTCTTTCCAATAAATAAGTCTTCAAATGTTAACATAACTGAATTTAGCCATACAGGAAGTGTATCCCAGGACTTAAGTAATCACCCTTGTCATATACATGTAAATAAAAATTGCCTATCATGTATCTACCCATGTTTCCATGGGTTCATTATCTGAAACACAGATATTTCTAAGGAGGGCCTTATTGGACCATATTTTTTTAACAGCTCAAATGATTGGTATGAAAAGTCTCAAGTTTGTAAATGCATAAAACAAATTCTAAGAATCGGAAAAATTTAGAATTTTTTGCAAATGGTTAATAATATTATCTGTGTAATTTAGTCTTTTTAAATCTGTTGATTTAATGTTGGCGTTGAAATTATGAATTTTTGTTTTTTCATGCTGTATGTTACTACGTCTGCCATTTTACCCTCGGAAAACTTCCCTCCTACTTTTCAGATTTCTCATATTAGCCAAAAACGACACAGTAGTTTTTGGTGGCTCTCTTCACTTGTTTTCACTGCTGTTGTCCAGTGGCATCTTGATTTGTTTGTTTGATTGGTGTTTTACATCGTAATCAAGGGTATTTCACTTATATGATGATGGATTGTCCACTTCACTTTGTACACAGCCTTATTATGGTGGAAAAACCAAGAGGAAACCTTGCAAATAACCACCCCTGTGGTTGCCGGAGCCACAACATGTGACTCTCTCATATACCTAATGGTCGACAGGTGGACTCGATCCGGTGAACGGTAAATCGAAGCAGGTTTAGTTTAGGAAGCGCACTCGCTACAGTAACTACTAAGCCACGGTGGCAGGCCTGTGGCATCTTGAAGGAGAGCAGTGGCATCAAGGGCTTTACTCAAGTTTTCATTGGCTGACAGTACAGTTGGATGAAATCTAACAAGCTTGGATAAGGCAGGATTCCAGGACTCAAATAAATTAATAGTCGCATCTTCTCCAGCAGGAAATTTAGTTTCATGTCCAGAAAAGGTCAGTTATAATATTAAAGAAGCTGTGAACTTTTTCAAAGTGTATAGAAGTCACAGCTCTTAATTGGTGTGTGTTGGCATGGTATGGTAACAGCTGGTTTAAGTGTGACTCTCTGAAGTAGTGATGAAACTGGCTGAATGCCAAACTACCCACCCAGCTTACTAGTAACTACTCTAATACAAGTCTCATCATAATTTGAATGGACTGTTAGATAAGGACTGCAGATAGAAGCATATACTGTCTCTGAGCAATCTCTACAATAAAATATAATCTTTGACAAAAGACAACACCCTAGAAAGTTAACACAATGACATAAATAGTAAAAACTAAAAAAATCCATATTAAATTTGCAAAAAATAAATAAATATAAAAACACAAGGATGCATTTTTTCATTAAAACTATAAAATCTAGACATAAACAACATGAATAAAATTATCTATGTATTATTAAATTTAAATAACTTGAATGCACATGATGTATATACCATCTGACACATGTTTAAAATTTACTGCAATAAATATCATTATGGTACACACTGATGTGCACACACAAACACTCAAGCAATATTCAAAGCATACATGTACAGACTATCACAGTTCTTGATAGAAAGACTTTTAGACACTACACAAGGGTTTTTATAGACAACAATTTTTTCATCTAACTCAATTTAATATGCCTAAAACTCAATATTTTTAGCGCACACAAAATACATAAATACTCAATTTTACTAACTTTTCATCGTCAATTTAATAAAACCAACATGTTGGTGGATATGACACTGGATGAAGTGGGGAAATTTGGGGAGTCATCCACTGTAAATTTATAATTTTATAACTCGCCAGTGGCCAAAAGACTCAGTTTTTTCTAACACAACTGAATATCAAATTTAAGAAAAACTCAATTTGCTGTTATTTTTAATCAGGGTATTCCCGACGAAAAGTGTCTATAAAAACCCCTGCTACAATTGCATACATCTTGTATGATTCCATGTCTCATTTGGAAAGTAATGTAGTAAATTGATTAACTATAATTCTCTGGTGATAAATCTGAGTTTGGAATAGTTCACATTGTCTCTAATTTATCATGCCACAGGACTAACTGGTAATTGAGAGAGTGTGTAATTTAGTGTGGTCTGACTGCCACAAGTCTCCCTTTATTGGAATTAAAGCTGCAGATGGATTGGTCAATCACAGTAGACCTGTACATGTAAATCAAATACAAGTAAAAGCAACTGTGTATATGTTGAATTTAATCAGCAACAGTTCCTGTTTTTTATCTGTTTTGAAAGACAGCTTTATTTGATATGTTATTCAACAGAATTGGAACTGGTCTTCCATTCATGGAATTGTTCCAAGGGCACAAAGGCTTACACATAAACTCATGGCATTGTGTGGAGCTTCCAGTTCATTTTCCCTAGCTAGGTTACACATGTATGTGTAATGGTTGGTACTCTTTCCAGAAAGCATCTGCTGGTCGGGAGGAAAAGAGTGAATAGATACATGTAGAGTAAGACAGCACATTTAACTGGTTGGACAAATAAACTGAAGCTAAATTGTGGTATACTCTCGGCAATCATTTGGTGTATACCAATCAGTCCTTTATGTTGTAACTGCAACAAGGCCCTCATGGCCTCCTCAAAACACTAGTCATTTCATAAAAGAAAAGCGAATCTAAATGATTAAGTCGGAAAAGAATGTTAGTTACATTAATGCACACCACCTTGCATTGCCTCAGATGTCCTAGGGTCATCCCAGTCCTATGCCATGAAGTAAGTTTCTGTGTCCGTTGCAACACAAACTTTCCTTAAACAAAAAACTTGATGTTGATTTCTAAAAATAGCTATAAGCTTATCTGCGAAAGTTTTAAACACAATATTTACACATTTTGATTTTTACTGCCAAGGGTGCAGTCTAATTTAAATTTTTCTTTGAATTTACAACTTTCTAAACTACCATTAATAATAATATAGTCTGACTATGTTCTCGCCACAACGTAGATGAAATACTGCTGAATGTGGCGTAAAACACTGATCAATCCATCAATGTTGAAAATTCTCATAATAGTTTGTTCTTTCAAATATCCAATTAAAATCCTTTTAGGTAGTTTCTATTCTTAGTCTTCCTACAGACTTTGACTGGTTTCTGACAAGGTTGTTTTTCTATTAAACATCTGCTGACTTAGATATGACATAAACAACTGCCGTTTGAAATCCCCCAAGTGGCATGACCTAAATTGCTTTTCCCATTGTGGCAATCCTAAAAAAAAGTATATACATGTATTTGTGTTGTACATGTATATAAATATCCACTGATTAGTGAGACTAGGTACACATGAGCTGCTGAGAATTGTGGTAGTTATTAGGAAGTTATGAACAACTAATAGTTAGTATCTGTTTATAATGTGTTTCAGGTTTTTTTATTAAATTTCTACTACATATTTGAGTTTATATTGGGAAGGGTTTGACCAGACTGCAGCACTTGGAAATTCCTTTGATGATTTGGACATCCTGACATAATTAGGATTAACCACGTGTCTTGATGTACATGTAAGACAGTCACATAACCCCAGCTGTTATAACTCCTAACCCAGAAACTTTGGTCTGACTTATCATGGGATGTATTAATGTAGCCTAAAGTATAGTACATGTGCTCACATAGCAGCATTTCAACTGACCAGGGTTAATACAGTACTTAACTTTATAAATCGGTGGTTACAACATAAACAACTATACCTATGGGATGTTTTCATATCAATAAAATTACAAGACTGACCACAGATTACATGTACCCTGAGCTTACACTGTTTGAACAAAGAGATACCTCTGATGTTTTCATCCTAAACTCCAAGATTTACCAGGATTTATATGACACATGTTAGGCCTGAAGAAAAAAATGCTGTGATATGTGGTTCTTCTAGGTCTGACTGTGTTGTCAAAGGTTCAGTTTTCATTCACCGTATATATCACTCATATACTGAATGAAAAGAATGACAAGTTTTGTGTTTTCAAGTAAAAATTTAGAATTATAGATAACTAATATACAATTCTGGGTTAGGACTTGAAGATAAACTATTTGTCTCACATGGACTGGTGGTATTCATTTATTTTATGTGATAAGTGGACTTGAATCAGTTAAAATTCACCAGGGTACAAGCTGGGTTGACCCAAGTATCTGCCCTTTTTCTTTTCTATACGTATCAATTCTTATGGTACTGACCCTCTGTTGTACTGCCATATGATCATAGGAGGAAAATAACCTAAAGTACGACTTTGTGACCCCAATCCAACAAACTAATAAATAAACAAATACTTCAATTGAGTTGTAACCATCGATGCTAGTAAATTAATACTACAAAACTGATGATCATGGGGGTTTATGATTGTTACAAAAACAGTGATACATGTAGTTAACAAGCTGTGTTATGTGCTTCATCCCTGTAACAGATCAACATCAGATAAATGTTATTTTCTTAAATCTCTGTGGAAAAGTTTGGGTTTCAAACTCCATTATCAGCACTTCAATCTACTTGACATAGATACAACTCATTCCACATTGGCCACTTTATTTTCAAACATGTGGCTACCCTGTGCTTAAACAAACTCACTTCAGGGTACACATGTGCTCTACCCACAGGTGTTATTATAATATTTCTACAGCAGAATACATGTACATGTAAGTGCTATTTGAAAATGAGATTATCGTCTAATAAAAATGAAAAAATCTAATAAAACTAAAAAACAATAAAAACATTGCTTTGTAGATTGTGTTGTTATACTAATATAGGTTGTATTGTTAGGCTTACTTCACCTTTTCTGGTGTCATAATATATTTTACATGTACATACATACATGTGGATCAATCCCAATGAATTCATGTACTATTATATTGGTTGGGGAAGTGATGTAGATAACACACCACTAAATGGGGGCTAATCTCTGCTATCAGTATACATGTAGGATAATCAGGGTTAGGAATGTGTGGATGGTTGGCAATTTAACACTGCCTTTTGTAAAAAAAAAAATAAAAAAAAAACACACACCCTGAATTTTCAGCATAGATCTGGGTTGTGATAGACTTGGCAAAATATGGGGAATGGTTACAATGGTTTGCATCAGGCAGTACTTTAATTAGTCTGAGAGTACAATGTATTAAGTACATTTTATTATAGAGTTTATTGCACAGTTGTATCTGGTAATAACAGGTACTGTTGTTGTAACAGATATAACCAGTCTGGTATGGCTCAGAAGATAAATTATACAGTTGATCATGGCTCACAATTGTATCCATATTCATTATTTGATTATAGCACAACATGTACATGATGTACTTTGTGTTTTCGTTATGAAAAACTGCAAAATCATCGAGCCTACTGTCTTATCAATTAAACATGTACTTGTAACTTAATTGTTTTTAGAAAATGAGGTAAAATGTGGGGCCCAAGGCCATGGCTTAGTGGCAGCTAGTGTGGTTACTAATCCTACTTCAATGTACTGTTCACAGGATCGAGTCCGTCTGTCGACCCTTAGGTAAATGAGTGAGTCACGCTCTGTGGCTCTGTCAACTGCGGGGGTGGTTTCTACAAGGTTTCCTCCCAGTTTTCCGCCGTAATTATTCATGAAACAGTGTGAAGTGGACAATCCGTCCTCATATAAGTGAAATACCCTTCAGTACAACGTTAAACCCTAATCAAACAAACAAAGTAAAGTGTGATGCTCAACTTGTTAAAATCCATAAGACAACCAATGGTTTGTATGTAAATAATATTAAATAATATTAAAACACATGAAGACATAGTCATTTATTAATTCTATCATGTCTTAATTGTTATTTCTTTTAAGTCTACAGTTACATGTTCTAGTAAATTGATTGAACTTTCCATAGACCTTTTGTAACAGGGCAACTCCTTTATTTATTATGTAACATTACAGGATAATGGTCATATCTCATGCTTCAACTGGTATTA
>JARFOD010135987.1:0-13438 GCA_031763545.1 Mopalia muscosa
AAAGAATCTACACAATTCCAAGACAACGGCAATTGAGTTGGTTTTTTTTTTTTTTTTTTTTCACAAAATACCATATTTAAGTCTGTCTTTCTTTCTTTTTTGTTTCCGCAGAGAAGAGAGCGATGCTAAGGGATATTCAAGAAGTACATCTGTACAAGAGGAGGGTCGGGAGAGAAAACCGTAAGTGTGTTTTCAAATATTTTAAGATTACTTTGTAGTCAAGTTAAAAGTGAGGCCAAACGCTGTGGGGATTCGAATAACAAAAATATTCACACTTTCAATCAAAGTTAGGGACTTCCTCAACGGAAGCTTTTCTTTCTAAATCTTTATAAAAAAAAAAATGACTACAGGCTTGAAACCCGAGTCGAATAGATGCGGATTGGTTGCTTTCTTTTTAATCGGATTAATCGGCATAATTAGTTTCTGTAAGCACATGACACAATTGCTTTCTCCCAAAACAATGAAAAACGAAGATGAAATAGACAAAACAACAACAAAAATATCAAAATAAGAATCGAACTAAATGTTACAAATAATTAGAATAAAATGATTATTTGCTTATCGGTTTGTAAGTCCATGCTGTAATCAAGGTTTCTGTGTAACAATTTTTCATTGATCAATCAGGCTGTTTCGAATCACTTAAACACACTGATGGAACGATGACGAAAACATATTACCAACTATGTTGTAACCGGTCTGATGTACCGTGCATATAGTGTGCCAGTAAAATGGCACTTTTGGTTCATATTATGCAGTTAAAAGCGCATGGTGTCTTAAAACGTATTGTACGTAGAAGAGAATGATTAAACATTTTATAAATTTACATTTACTATCTGTACATGTGATAAATAGGCAATTTGCCAAATGTTCAGGCATTGGTATAAATTGAAGAGAATGCTAATATAATAGATATAAAGCAACCATTATTCCAGCCACCTGTTGCAAACTACAGTGATGTAAATGTGTTGATAGCTGGAAGAATTCTTGTTTGATTTTGTTCACATTGATGTGTTATCATTTGGTTTTTGGTTTTTACAGACAATCCAAATCATCGAGAATCCTCAGATCCGAATCGTGCCGAGATTTCGAAACAGAGGCTAGGTGAGTTGGTGATCTATTTCCTTATAATATAGTGGCTGTTGTGCAAAGTTTTTAAAGCTCTTCACGTTCAGCTTAGAGAACCACGTTCATTGAGCTCAGTTTAAAGTACTAAGCCGAGTACACCCAGCTTTTGGACCAAATATCTTTAAACTCAACTTTGTGACCCAAATGTGTTGCATCAAGTTTCGAATTTGAGTTTATTACACGCTGTTTACCGGGACCAAGTTCATTAAATTCACATTAGAGATATAAATCCATTACAGTCAGCTTTCGGATCAAAGCTCATTGAACCCATCGTTCCTACCCAAGTTCATCAAACTCAGTTCTAACATTCAGCTGTCAGACATAAATTCATTACACTTAGTTTTCTGATCAAAGTTAATTAAACCGATATTTTAGACCCATGTTCAATACACTCAGCCCTTGCGACCAATGCCGTTAAACTCAATGTTTGGACTCAACCGCTTGGACTTCAGTGTCAAGTTTCAGGTTCAGTAAAGGTATCTTTCTGAACTACGTTGGTGACATTTGGATTCCAACGCGAATCCATTAATCTGATCTTTTTGAGTCCATTTACACTAAGCTTTCGGAATAAAGTTCATTAAATCAGTTTTTGGAATAAAGTTCACTGAATTTAGCTTTTGGCACATACCAATGCTATATTCCCGTATTAAGTTCATTGCACCTTTCTTAATCGACCCAAGTTAATATCGTAGCCATAATATTTCCGTAAAAATGAAATTCCGTAAAGTTCATCAAACTCTGCTCTCAGACCAAATAATATTTAACATTTATCAATGGTCTCAAATTGTATTTCAATCAAAATATTATTCGCTAGAATTTATATCTGTTCATCCCTGCTCTTGAAACTTTAAAAGAGAGCGGACGCATGCGTATTGGATATAGTTGGCATTGACATGCGCGAAAGTATGGACTTATCTACGTTGGTGGCATCGCTACCCGTCGCCTTAGTTTTATATTTTATATTCAGGATCAAGATCATAGACACATCGCTCTGAATAATATAGTTTGAGGCTAATTCTGGCATGTCAGTAATTGTTAAATGTCCCGTTGGAAAATGGTTTTGAACTGTTTAATTTCTGTCACCTTTGTATTGGCGTCTTAATAAATTTAATTCAATTTATCTTGTGATCAATCTTCATTTGCGGTAAAATTGGTTGAAACTACAGGCAATTAATTTTCTATTACGGTTGAATTATAATTGTTAAATACAGGGTAAAACTTTTCAAATATGGACGCATTCAGGAATATGTATTCAACAATCTAACATTAATTTTTGACGAATTTATTTCGCTTGGCAAACCATACATTTAAAATACGATCCATTTACGCTTTAAATGTATTCAGATTATAATTATACTTCATTTAAGCATATAGAATTGTTCTCCCATTGCGGTTTATTGGTTTACTACAAGAAGCTTTTCTGTGGCTTTTATTTTATAGACACATTGACATTTACTCTTGAACAATATACTTGTATTGAAAATGAATAACGACCAAAACGACTGGGCTACAGAGGTTCGCGTCCAAACGACCGTAAAAATCACCCATAAGTAAAAGCTGCACTTTTGTTGACCTTGTGAGTTTAACATTCCAGGTTCGATACCCGTATGGGAAACACACATTTAGATTTCTCTACATGTATATTTGTTTATCTCTATATATTCTTTGAATTTGTCGAAACATCGCAACTTTTAACTCTTATCCTCCTTAACAGGCGTATTCATTGATTATTTTATTTTTCTTTGAATTTCTAGTTTGCAGTTTGATATATTCTAAACTCATGCCGAGTATCTTGATTGATACATATTTCAGATATATTTCCTATATACCATGTATATGATCTGTAGGTTTATAACACGAACAACTCGAAATTGAGATCTATTCGGAAACCCGTCTCTCGGATTTATCAAGAACATGGGATGACTCATCGTTTTTTATGAATCGTGCCAGTGTAGAATTTTTAGAAATATTTTTTCTCAAGCCTCCACCGGGATTCGAACACGTTAACGCTGGTAAATTGCGGAAACAACTGATCCATTTTACCGGAATTTTTTTTAAAGAAAAGAGCATATTTGTATTGATATCAATTTCTCTGTTTATTAATGCACTGAATCCCTAGATAAATTGTAATCCATAAAAATGTGTACTTGTCTTAATAACCACCAGCATGCAATATGCCACTTCAATAAGTTCCATTCTCACGCCGCCATATTGTCCGCATGTTTATTTTGCCTACTGGAGGGTCCATTTCCTGTGGCTTTGACGTACGTTTTAAAAATGAAAATAAATGTATTTTACGCTTCACTTTAAGTTCAACTTAAATCTGATGAAAACCTTCTAAAAGCTCTTTACCAAACCAAAACAGTGTAGCACACTTTATTAAATTTGAATTAACACATTACCTAAACAATCTTCCGAAAAAAAGTAAAACGTGAGTTATAAATTATGAAATGTCTGTAAAGTTGTTGCTACAAATCGCATAGAATCATACACTTTTAATCCATGCAGAAAAACAGAAAAAATTGAATTGTTTGTGTATAAGACAAAGCTCATGGGTGAGAATGTCACGTGGTATTTGGCCAGGGGCAATATGAACTTTGAATGGTATAACTTACCCATGAGCTTGTGAGTTTAATTCGCCAGAAAAAATACACAATATGATTAATTACTTTTGAACGCGGGAGTATTCATTAATCGCCATGAAACAAAAATAAATGATTTATTGTTGTTAAATATTTTGTTCTCATTCGATTGACAATAATATTAATAACGAGCCTATTCGAATGCTACCATAGGGTTAATCACGGATGGCCCGTCTTTAATCACGGACTAGCTAACACAAATGGGGTTATTAACCGAATAATAAACTAATTTTATTACATTATGTGACTTTATCTATAGCAAGAGCTTGCTGAGTTGCCTGTGCCCTGCAGCTATCTGGGAAAAGATTTCTGTTGTACATTTGTAAACTTTGTCTTATGGCGCCACGTTTTTTACCTCCCTTGTTTTTCTTGAAATTTGTCGCTGTCCTATCTCAGTGACATCCATTCACACTGTATAATGAGTGAGATAACATTAGGCAGGGTCTTGAACATAGCTTAAACTTCATACACAGGCATGTGCTATTAAAGATAAGTCGTGTTCATGCATTATAAAGTATTCTTGAAAATATATCGATATGACAATAATATAATATAATAAGACAAACGACTGTTTTAACATGGCTGTTTGAATCCAGAGTCATTTTGATCTCAGTATTTCGGATATTAATATCAAGATGTATCACTCGTTCTTGGAGTTAGACTGCTCTTGTACTTAAAGAATGTATGAATATCATAAAACCCAAACAGACGAACTGACGGACAAACAAGCAATTATAGAATCATTTTTATGTCTTTTAGAAAGTGAATATAAACAGTATTTTCGTTATTACAGATAGCTATTTTAAAGTTTAACTGATTCTAGTTCAGAAAAATGTACGGGACGAAGCTCGTCAGGGAATCCAACCCACGACTGCGTTTATGCACCAAATCGCCAGCAGTAAATGCTGGCCACCTTGACCAATGAGCCACCCGACCTTCTGCCCGGCCGGCATTTATTGCTGACGATTCGGTGCCTAACTCAGAGGGTCGTGGGTTCGATTTCCTGACTGGTTTAAATCGGCAAAATTATTTTCGAACTAAGCTAATGTTATCTCAAAATAACGAAAATACAATTATAATATCGTCAACGAAACATCAATGTTGTCCATAATAAATACAGAAGAAAACTTCCAAATCCCCCCTCTCCCACACTAAAAAAATAATCAAACTTCCTATTCACTTGTGTTCATTTTATCTGTCTTAACTGATTCATTTTATTGTATAAAAACGCATTAAATGTTGTTATATATTTACTTATATATTTCAGATCCAAGAAAGAGGAAGCTGAGTATGATCTGAACAAAAGGTAACTCAAACATGTAATTAACTGTAGGGCCTAACATTCACTATGAACCCTTTTTTCTATTTTTTGTTAAAAGAGTTATTATTTGATTAATGTGTTCTTTTGTTCCTTTATTTAGCGGGGGATGTGTGGGGGATTTTTTCTCAGTTTCGGGTGTTGTTTTGAACACTTGCGTGTTTTATCAATGGAATGCGCTTTACCTCTAAGACCTGACTACATTGATCATCGGTTCAATGCTGACAAAGGTCTGAAAAAAACAAACTAAATTAATTAATTTGTTTTTTTGTTTTTTTATCACCAATTATTTTATTGTCTTTTTTTGCCTTCACACCGATAAAGCACATATTCGTCTTTGCTTGTGTTTTAAAAAGAAAAGCTGGGTTCTGTTTTTATACTAGCTGCTGTTAAAATAATTATTAACTGAATCGTTCATTATTAAATTAAAATTAAGTTATTAATCCGCTAGTCTAGTTGCTTTCATTTTATTTACATTATTCTTATTTGTCTACATAGATCGGCATTTTTTCGCCTTTTTACTCGTTAAAATATGTGCATTTTCTTTATTTTCCTTACGATTCTGCTTATCGCTTATATAGTTTTGTTGTTTTGTTTGTTTAGTTCTTTTTTTTTGTTCTTGTTTTGTTGGAGGTTGTTTACATGCAGAATGGGGCGCCCATTATTATTGATTCACATGCTAGAGTATTACTGTTATCAGCGTTGTGTAACGCTTCTTGTCTTCTCGCTGCACTTTAAATTTAAGTTTGTCGATGTGTCTACAAAGAGATTACAAGATGTCATATGAGAAATCAATTAAACATGGCCTTAACCCTTTCGTGCATACGGGTAACTATAGTAACCAAACTTTACCCCCACCAAAATTCTAAACTGGGTACCCATCACTTCTAAACCCATAAAGGCTATTCTAGTAACCATATGTAGTCGATTTTCAAATTTCAACGATTTTCCATTTATATGTCCCAAATCAATCAGAAAAACCAATTGGTGATAAAATCTGATGTGGAAATCTTCTCCATACATGAAAGGGTTAAGCCTAAGGGCAGTTTGTCTGCAGAGTTGTAGCAATGCTGTCTCGACTTAGCAGTGGAGGAAGATTAACTTCCAAACTTTATTAAAACACTTTCGTGGTTTTGCTAGTGTCATATTTTGTTGGAATACACTGCCGTCATATAAGTGAGATACCCTTATGGACAGAGTAAAGCAATCGATGAATCTATCAATCGAGCAAACAAAGGAATATTTCCCCCCTTTCACTCTAAGCAGCCAGCGTCTCAGACTTCGTTGTGCAATCTAATTTATTCACCTAATAAATATTTATTTCTATTTTTTCAGTGTTGTTTATGAACCTATGTCTTTAACATTAACAAGACCAAGTAAGAACCGCCGAGTCTGGAGACCTACTGATAAATGAGGTAATTTATTAATGTGTCTTACAAATATGTATTCATACTTTTAACTGTCGCAGTTAAGTGATGCGCCGTGGCTCAGTTTTAATTGTGTATGCACGCTGTGTGTATTCATATCGCAAATCTCATTGTCACTGAACCTATTGTTTATTACTGAAAGAAGAAACTTAAATTGATTGCACTTTATCCGCTAACTTAAGACGCTTGTTGTCTCGGGGTTTAGCAGAACAGGGTTACTTGTCTCATATCACAAGAGTTGTTTATGACTAATGTCGTATCTGTAAGGCAGCGGTCGTAGAATTGGCTGTAATCAACTTGGTCCTTAACCAGTCAAAGTCTGCATGAAGATTTATACTAGAAACATGCAGCTAATAGACGATTTTAATTGGATCTTTACAAATAAACCGCATTCTGGTCAGGTTTGTGAAATAGGTATGTTTTTATCAAAGGATATAAGGAAAGGATTTCTGTATATCCGATGATTAATAAAGGTCCATTGACGACAGAGACCGAGGGATGTTGGCTGTTGCAATCTGATGGGAGTTTTTTTTTTAAGAATATCTTGTCGGTTTTCCACAGAACATGTTCAATGCAAAATCATCATATTAGCGAAAATTCCCAGAGTACGACGTCTAACACGTCCAAAACACACACTGTTATTTGTTTCTTTTCTTTTTTTCAGTTGAAAATCCCAGTCAGATGTTCTCAGATTTGCTTGGCAGGTAAATTCCATAGACTGGAGGAACCAGAGAATAGACTGGACCGTTCATCGTTTGAACACATTAAGGATAACATTTGATAACAGTTATAACGTTTGCTGTATGTTTGAACGGATTGTTGACGTTGTAAAGGTTAGAGGGAACTTTGTGTGATCTGGCCTCAGTCGTGGTATCATGCAAAGCCATGTACGGTTCCAGAGCTTACCTTTTCATGGAAGGGAAAATTTAAAACGTCGTCAGGCCAATTTCTGCAAATTTCTCTCTCTCTCTCTCTAGCTCAGCAAATAATGATGTATATTTAAGGAGAGTTCACTTCTCGATTCAAAAATTAATGGGCGAAAAAAGTAAATGGTTTGGGTTCTGTGGAATTTTTAATCTTGGATTGTTTGGAAAGCGCCAGCTTTACATAGCCATTATCGTTTTCGAAGAAACATACGTAAGTTCGTCGTACAAGTTTTTTAATTGTCCTTTCCATGAAGTAAATGGATGAGTTTATAGTCACACAGAAACACTAATTCATTACTAAGTTGTCCCTGAGGGGAGAGCAGCGGAAAGCTTTTTTCTTGCCTCGTCCTTTTGAACTGCATTATTTTTCCTTGTTTGCTTTATGTGGTTGTCTTTCATAGTGTGCGTGTTCGCATCCAGTCATGCCGATGGTAATGTCTTTTGTGGATAAGGCTGGAACGTCGAGATTAACATTAGTAGTCAGTAACAAAGTACAGTTGATTTTTCGGGAGAGTTCTATATGACAGACTGTGAACTAAAGTTAGATTAATCAATAAATAAAATTTATATGTTTTCTCGATTGTATAGCCTTCGCTTAAACCTTTATTTTCGCTTCCGTGACTAACAATTATATATTCCAGATACATTTAAATTTGATCAGGTTCAAAAACAGGGTATAAGTTATCTTATTGCATGAGATGAGCGTATTTTGTTTCTAATCACCCATTGGCTTCAATCTATCACGTGGTTATGCATAAACTGTGCTATCAGAGTCTACATCTGATAAATAATGATAATAAACAGATCTGAGCCAATCGCATTTGGCTATTCAACAAAATGGTATCAACCTTAACCAATCACCGAAGGCAATTTCTTTGTCTGCATGCGCGAAGTCAAAAATACCTGTTTCGACTCAACTTATATCTGTATATAAACCTGTAGGTCTCTGTACTCGGTGTAATCTATTGTTTAAGTTAATTTAACAAATGCCATATAAGTTAAGGCGGTAAAAGTTGAGATGAAAATATAACAAGACTTTCTATTCTGACATCTGGATGTATTGACAATGCCGACGCCAGCATCGTTAGCTTGAAAATAATAATCAATACATCCACATGTTGAAAATCCATTAAGTCTTCTTATATTAAATGTTGTAAAAAAAGAGTTGAGGCATTTCACGAGGTCAGTACTCAGTCATACAGGCAGCCAAAGTGACCTCGTCCTCGTCCTCGGTAACTATACAACCTGGGCTCTGTTTACGTGTTGACCATATCAAAAGGCCATCAACACAACATATTTCGAAGGAGATTAACTCAAAGAATGAGCAATAATGTATGTGTAACCACTTTCTCAGAATGCGCATTCCAGTAAAAGTTACCTAAGTCACGTATTGTCGATGTGCATTCGGCACTTTCTTCAGTTAAAAGAACTTTGTCGCTCCGACCATTTCATTGAAATTCTTTGGTCCCAGTCCGAACGACCAATATAAAGCGAATCGAAAAACTGTATATCTTTCAACGTCCATGTACAGTTTTCTGTTGAGTTCCTGCTTTAGGCATCTCCCGTCACAACAAACTTTCTGCGTAAAGACACGAGATTTAACCAGATTAAAATGTTAAGCAACTTTTAAACTACTTTTGATGAATTTGTTATATATATTTATATAGAGAGACATGAGAAAGACAATTTTGTAAGAATATGTGTTAAGAAAGCTATTTTGATGAAAATTCAATGCTCCGCGCTTATGTAGGCCAGTTGCCAAATATATGTGTAAATAATTTGCCAAACAATTATAGCTATGGCAATTGTAGCAAGAAAATATTTGCTCATTTTATAATTTAAACAAGTTTTAGTTTAGTTTTTTTGATTGTATGTAAGGTTGCTTATTGCTCAACATAACATATGCCTGTTGAACTATTTTTACTGTTTGCATAGAGTATATTTTGTTTATAATCAAAACTTTTACATATATAGATATATCCTATTATATTAAAATTCAGCCTCTCGTGCAGGTCACGTGATATAATGTATGCAATCCCTTAATAAAGACCTGTACCGTTTTCACATTAAAATTGCATATGTTTTGTTCTTCTCATTCTGAAATATCTTTTCAGCGGATGTCGCTCGTACCTTACAGGTATAGTGTATTATAAGATTAGTGCGACTTGACCCACGAATAGGCCTATCTACCTGAAAAACTACATTATTCTATTTTAATCCCAAATGAGAAGATTCAAGCTACCGCAATACACATCAGTCATACGGGAAATTTTTTAATTAAGGAATTAAGATTAAAACCAAAATCCGAATAACTTGACAAACGGGTTTGTTTCCGTCCCTCGGTCACGATTTTATTTATTTATTATTTTGCCAGCAAAACTCCATTAAGTCTACGGATTATTCACTACGGATTTATCTTAATGCTTGTCCTATGTGCATGCAAGATAAACAGTATTGTTTAAGATTGTAAGAGGAAATAAAGAGACAAACTGACATTATAGCATTACGACACACTCGAGGTTCGTCAGATAGTCTTCTTTCTCTAGTTTCTCGACATCTGAGGTGCAATGGACAGCTTTTGTTTGCGGTACGTATCGATGTCGGTTCATTTCTTGAATTGCTGACTGGTATCTTGGTGTTTAAAATTGGTATTCCACATTCCGATGACCAGCTTTAAAATGTGATTTATTGCGTCCCAAAAGAAACACCCAAACAAGATAAGCCAACCCAAATGTAGTGGAATGTAAGTTGATAGATTCTTTAATTTAATACAAAATCTCACCTGAGGAAACGGAAATATATTGTACTAACTATACACTATGCGATGGTTGGTCAGATGGTCAAGCTGCCCTTGTGGATCGGGAAGTTACGGAAAAAAATATAAACCAATAAACATCTACCGAAAGCACGTATTCATTTTTTATCACAAAAATTACTTATTTGTGTCTTAAGAAAAATATTTGAAATTTAACGACCGACACGTGACTTTCTTGAGAAGAAATTAATATTCGAAAAAGGAGAATGATTCGATCTTCCATGCTAGAAAATTGATTTATTTATTTGACTAACATATTCATTCCAAGGAAACACAATTCCAATAAACATGATCGTTGTGGGGAGTGGGGGGGGCCATATCATCTACGTTAAAAAAACCGCTTACTTTTGCACAAAACAAACTGCAGAACCGGCATCATAGTTGTATCTCTGTAATCATGAACAGATGAGTAGGCTAAGATTCATGCCTAAATTCAGCTTTACAACCCTTTTCGAGCGACCTTTCATGGGTATTTCGTAAGTGAATATGCAACTTACCTTTCTGGGCGTAACCATTAATTTTGTAATGTTCAACCAATATACCGCTTCTGTCACATATCTTCGTTGAGATACCACGCTCATGAATCTAGATTCTGGTTCAATTATATCGTCCCAGATACAGAGATTTGGACATTATGTCTCAAACCAGCCTTAGTTGCGCTGCCTTTCAGACTTCAACACGTCATCTGCAACTGCATCTAAATAACATGGTAAAAAGGAGAATGATTCGATTCTCCATGTTATATCAACCAATATACCGCTTATGTTCACATCTTCGCTAAGATACCCCGCTCATGAATCTAGATTCTGGTTCAATTGCATCGTCCCAGATACTGAGATTTGGACATTATGTCTCAAACCAGCCTTAGCTGCGCTGCCTTTCAGACTTTAACACGTCATCGAACGAGCTCGAGTGGTATAACTTGTACATTCCTTTGGTTGTCTTGGCGATTAGTATTCTACAGCCATAAGCAACATTTCCGATCCATGCAGTATTATCCGTTTTCTTTCCCATTGATCTTAATGCTTTATAGATGTACGAAAAGAAAATATGCTTATTATACAAGCATATACAAACTGGTCTCACAAACTATAGCATCATAAAAGTTATCTCCCTCTAATGTTGCGGAATTTAATAAACACTCAGACTTGTAATCGAGTTATCTCCCGCAACGGTACTCGCAAAGCCCCAACTACAACGTAGGTAGCCTCAATATTGTACGATTGGCTATGTTTACAAAGCTACAACGTAGGTTTCTTTGTAGGCAGTTGCACCCTGGGCTGTATTTTTCCTTCAAGTGAGATATGTCTCACTTCTTGGTAACGTGACTAATTATTTATATTATCAACAGCTCATTTATACAAAAAGGTGATGAAATAACTGCAACTGCATCTAAATAACATGGTAATGTTGCTATATTTAGCGTATCAAACAAACACTGGATTTTCCTGAACTATGCTACTGAACTACTGAACTGTGCTAGTGAACTACTGAACTGTGCTACTGAACTACTGAACTACTGAACTGTGCTACTGAACTACTGAACTTCGCTACTGAACCACGAACCTGTCCCACAAACCTCAGTCCCTATATTCGATCTACAATATAACCATATCAATATTGTGTTATATTTCATCGGATGAGAAAACAACTGTCTTGTGATAATTTGAAAAGGTGATATTCATCCATGGGTATTATCTGACATAACTGTAGACAATTACCAGCTGTGAGAAAGGGGACTAACATAGATGACTGAGGATTCAACGACACTAGCACTGAAAGATTAATAAACTTAAGGCTGAACGTAACGAAATATTGTTTATCCATTGTATCAATGTTATATAGTACACTTGATAAAGTAAAAAAAAAAAGCATTCGTCTCTTGTTCGGATTTCAATATACTTATATCTTGTTCCTATAGTGGTTGTTCTTTAAACCAGATTGCGTTTTCTCTGATTATGGTATCAATCGAACTTTTGTTCTTGACTTTGGAAAACAGAATTCATGTTGTGTGTTTCAACTCCTTGTTTCTATATGAAAATTCAACAAATATAAATATATCAAATGTAAAGAAAGTTGTAGAAGACATTTTATTTCAACTTTTTTTGCTCAACTGGGTGAATCTTTAAAGAATTCCTCGTATCGCCTAATAAATGGTGATATATGACTCCAATATAAAAGTTTGAAGTCGTTTCCGAAATGGTTAACATGGGTTAGCAATTGAAATTGGGAGATATAACAACTCTCCCAATCTGATGAAGATGATTATCATTTTCTGTTATGTTGTCCTAAGTATTCCGAGTTAAGAAAATGCTGATTTAAAAAATACATCTGGCATTTTCCTAATTTATATCAATTAAAACATTAGTTAAATCCGAAATAAACTCAATCGTTGCTATCAAGTCGTAAACTTATCCAAAATGCTCTTTCGCTTAGACATAACATGGAACTATCCTCGTTTTGTGTATTTTTAAATTGTACTATGGTTGTTGATGGGAGAATCCAATATCCTACAATAAAGAAATTAAAATTGAATTTGAATGTAAATAAACTTGTCACCACAATAAAACCTATCAATAAGCAGTTTTGTTCTTATGTCCGAGTCTCAAAGGATTACCGCACGTTACACCGGTAATAGTATTGTCCCGTGGTTGCTGGAGATGGCTTCAGAAAAATACTTTCATGATAAAACCAAAAGAACCAGGTGGACGCTTTGGCCTCTATGAGTGGTTTCATGACATATCGAATGTGTTGGAGGCTTTGAAGCTTAGGGCGCTAATAAAGAGTTGGTCAGAAATACGACAAAACAATCCATATACAAGCCTTTCTTAGTGAGTGGCTTTATCAGCCAGGTATCATATTTGTATGATTACCAGGAACGTTTAAATTTATTTCATAATTTAAAACTGTTACGCTTATTTATTTTTTTGAATTTATCATAAAATTTATGCCATGGAAACGACACAGGGATCTGTTGACGTCAGAGTTCAGGCCCAAGAGTTACAGTGTCATTTGATGAGTCATCAGAAAATGGTGAATTACGGCAAAAAATTAGGTCTTATCAACCTTAACCAATCACCGAAGGCAATTTCTTTGTCTGCATGCTCCAAGTCAAAAATACCTGTTTCGACTCAACTTATATCTGTATATAAACCTGTAGGTCTCTGTACTCGGTGTAATCTATT
>JARFOD010135998.1:0-13436 GCA_031763545.1 Mopalia muscosa
CTCACATATAAAAAATGAACCAATAGGTCCCTCACATAAACTAAATAAACCCATCAGCTTCTCACATGAACAAAAATGAACCAATCAGCCTGTCAAATAAACAAAATGAACCAATCAGTCTGTCACATTAACAAACTGAGCCAAATCTGTCTCCCACATGAACAAAATGAACCAATCAGCCTGTCAATTAAACAAAACGAACCAATCAGCCTGTCACATTAACAAAATGAACCAATCAACCTGTCACATGAACAAAATGAACCAATCAGCCTGTCACATGAACAAAATGAACCAATCAGCCTGTAAAATAAACAAAATGAACCAATCAGCCTGACAAATAAACAAAATGAACCAATCAGTCTCTCACATACAAAATGAACCAATCAGTCTCTCACAAACAAAATGAACCAATCAGCCTCTCAAAAACAAAATGAACCAATCAGTCTCTCACAAACAAAATGAGCCAATCAGTCCCTCACAAACAAAATGAACCAATCAGTCCCTCACAAATAAAATGAACCAATCAGCCTGTAAAATAAACAAAATGAACCAATCAGCCTGTCAAATAAACAAAATGAACCAATCAGTCTCTCACAAACAAAATGAACCAATCAGTCTCTCACAAACAAAATGAACCAATCAGACTCTCACAAACAAAATGAACCAATCAGTCTCTCACAAACAAAATGAACCAATCAGTCCCTCACAAACAAAATGAACCAACTAGTCTCTCAGAAACAAAATGAACCAATCAGCCTCTCACAAACAAAATGAACAAATCAGCCTCTCACAAACAAAATGAACCGATCAGAAAGCTTCCCACTAAATAATCATACTTACTTATCCTACTTCGATTTACCGTTCAAAGGATCGAGTCCGTCTGTTAACCATCGGTTATATGAATAAGTCACAAGATTTGAGTGGTTTTTACCAGGTTTCTTTCTGGTTATCCTCTAATTAGACAAGCAGCCGTGTGAAGTGGACAATCGGTTGTCATATAAGTGAAATACCCTTAAGTACGACATTAAACCCCCCTCATACAAACAAAATAATCCTGTTGCCCAGGTGCTCTCAGAACAAAGGGGGCAACATGAAACAAATCTGTTTGGGATGTGTTTGTATTATGTCAGTTGATTGTCCTTTATTTGTCCTGTCATATGTTTGTTTGTGGCGTTGAGGGTGGCTCTCACTACACATTGGGCTTGGACGCCATCATTTGAGTGAAATAACAACATTAAACCTCACTCAAACAAATAATCTTTTTGATAAAAAGTTTAAATAAAAATATCTTTTTGGTCATAAAATGTAGTTACTTGCTGTATTGTCCTAATTTTGTTTTAAATATAGCATTACAGTTTTTTTTTTGCTTTAGATTTATGTCTGCCATCTATTTATGAGAAATCCATTTGAAGTTTATTAATATGCCCAGGGTCATGGTATGTTCATAATTTTATCACATTTAAAAATACATATTAAAAGGAACCATGCATTTATTACCGGAAAAAGACTAACATATCAATAATATAACTAACTAGTGACAGGTGACCAAAAAAACAACTAATTAATGACTGTGAATGTATTAAGTCGTTAGTTTTTTTTAGTTTGCCGAGTTAATTAATATACCATTAGGTGTATTGACAGGTAAGTCATTCACATTGACAAGTGACACATTTTACCCGTCATATTAAACAATTATAAGTGACTTTTATGTATCCTCCTAGCCATTATACAGTATTTGGATGTCAGTTTAAACTCCTTAATTAATTCAATAGGAACCTTCCGTTTCATACACAATTCTTTAGAAAATGAGGTGAAAAATAAAACTTCAAAGGAAATTTGAAAATCATTCACTCTACTATACATATTTACGAAAATGCTGTAGTTGAGTTTGATATAATTGTTGTAAGAAAAATATTTTTTTTATGAAATTCATCTTGTTTCAAATTTGTTTTAAAATAACTGTGGCGAATCTTAAAATATAAAGTACTAGTTAGAGTTTCCAAACTGCTTAATTTTTAACAATTTATTTATGATTTTGTTATATATTAAATGGGGTCAGCAGCTGTGGCTCAGTTGTAAAGCTAAACTGTATGATGAAACCACATGACATAACTGCATAGTAGGCATAGGCTTAATATTGGGGGAGAGGGGGTTCGTTAATTAGTAAATTCTACTCTCAGATTTTCACACTCTTTTAGTAAGGCAGAGTAAGAAATGGAACCTCCATCGTATCTGACTGAAATACCCTTGATTACAGCTTTTAACCAAATAAATACAAATTGAATGTGTTCATTTTTGCTCTATTTTAAACAGGTCAAAATGTGTTACACAAAACACTCATATGAATTCTAAGATCAAAGAACTGATTTATGATGTGTATAAAAATGTGTTCCCTCTTTCAGTAATGGCTTCATTTTGATCAATCAGATCAGGAAAAAAAATGTTGCAACAAACAAAAAAAAAAAAAGAAAGAACCATAAATGTTGAAGAGAAGACTTGAGACTAGCTCTGTCATTGGCCCAGTAGCCCTCCAGCTCCTTTCTAATGGCCTCAAGTGTAAATCTATTGTTCATATATAATGACAAACAAGAAATCATAATGTATTTCACCCTGAAACTACCATAAAGTTTATAAGGACTTGTAGCCTATGCTCACCTAAACTGAAAACTCCTAATCTGAACAATTTATTAAACACTCCTATTTGATGCATTAGTTGTTGGTAAACTAAATTGTAGCTGAACTGTTGGAATTGTGCTTGCTTTATAACTTATTGTAGACAGACAGTGTTTGCAGAGATTTACTAGTAAATTTATTTAGAAAGTTTACTATGTTCTAATTTAGCAAAGGTTTCATAGCATGTTTCACCTGTTAGCTATAGATTGTATGAACTATGTTATAATTCTCACCTTTATTTTTTGTGCAGGTAAATTTCCAATGAAAGTGACTGATTTTATCTCCAAAATGTGTCAAAAAGAAAGTTAAACTAAATTAAGATGGAGGACAACAACTCTGGTGAATTTTGGCCGAATCGTCCCAATGGATGCTTTAGGAAGTCACACAATTGGTGAGTAAATACCATTTAATACCCACACCAATGCAATCTATTTTAACAAAAGTCATCTGGACTTTTACTTTAGGTTTGTGTTTTTTATTTTGAGCTTTAGATCACAATGTATAAAGTTTGTACTTAAAAAGTCTGGAATTTTTACTCTGTGTACAAATCTTTATTCTCTATATTTATGAAGGCTCTCAAATATACATGTATATGTTATTCTCTATATTTATGAAGGCTCTCAAATATACCTGTATATGTTATTGAAAGCCGATTAACAAGTTTATAGCGCAAATGAAAAAAAAAAAAACCTGTTGCTGAAATTGTAAATGTAATTGTTACAGTTCTTGCGAATGTATCCTATGTGCAGATTAATGCTAACGATTACAAAATGGTGTTCATTTTGTAATTTTACTTCTTAGGTCATCTCCTGTAAGCTGAATGTGACTTAACCATGCCTGTATCCTCCAGGTATATATAAATGATGCCCATCAGTTCTTTTATCAGTTACCAGATAAAGCTTTGTTATAAATTTTTCCGGAGTGTACAACCTTGTTTTTGGGGAATAAAAAATGGTGGCCGATTGAAGTAAGGGAAGGCTATTGGGACTCTTTGGTGTCAGTTTCTCATTCACCCGCTTGTCAACCATGTAAACCTGTTAATGCTTCTCTAGTTTTATTCAAAATTCAGATAAAATTTTCCGGACCAATGAAACCAATACCTGATTTTAATGTGGTTTAGGGCTGGAAAAGGCCAGGCTTCATATCCCTGTATATTGTAATTTCATATAAGCTTATATTGTTTAATATATATGCACTGAAGTGGTGCCTTTTGCCTTCTTTTTGTTGTCTCTTTAGGGCAACAACTAAGTCCAGATATTATCATTTTGTTAATACACGTTTTCAGCATTAAGGGAATTTTGTGCAAATAAAGTAAAGTGTTATGATTAACTACGGGGATCTATTTTCAGCAAGACCTGTAAAGCAAAAACAAAAACGTCTTTCTCTTTGACTTCTGGTTGAAAGATATTCTCTAACAAGAAAACCCTTGTGCTTCTCTTTACATTCTCTTGAGCCAGTCTTTTACAACAGGTGTTAAAAAGAATCCTCATAACTAAAAGGATTTCTAAGCTATGCTTTTGAAGAGATTAGCAATTAGACTGTTTTCGTGTCTATCACCTGTATTTCTCCCATACCAGTGTCTTACCTGTTTAAGACTATGGCTGTCTTAAACATGCTCATCAGTGGAAGCGCTGTTAAAACATAGGATAATTATCATCACAAGAGGCAATAAACAAAGCTCTGTTTGAGACCAGCCAGTGAACCAGTGTCTGTTCAACTGAATTATCCCATGTTTGAGAAGTCTAAGGGTAAATGTGGGGGGGGGGGGGAGGGGAGGGGGTGAGGTATATTTGTTCAAAGCTCATTGATACAGTCTTACAGGTAGTATGAAGGCACAGTATTTATCCAGAGAGTAAAGGTATAGTTTATATTACTGATATAATTAAATGTGGAATATTTGTTATTTCAGAACAAAACCATTGAAACACAATTGAGCATGGTGTTGAACACTAAGTCATTTTAGCAAAACCTGGTATTACATTACAATCCAATGATCAAACTATGTTAAAACCTCTGTTAAATTGCATGTCTGTGCACAGTAAGTTATATCATGAGTCTAGATTTCATCCAAATGACCATACTATGTTAAAACCTCTGTTAAATTGCATGTCTGTGCACAGTAGGTTATATCATGAGTCTAGACTTCATCATTCAATCAGAAAGGCTTGACAGAAGGTTCCCATGTAGATCTCATATTAAACTGAGGTCATGAGTTTAATCTCATTGTAGACCATGCTGGGCTGAAACAAGGCCTGATTGCAGTATAAAGCAGCTATGAGACAGCCTCTTGTTCTCTGATTGCCTGCAGTCAGGTAAGCTGTAGGCTGCTTTCTCCAATAGTTCAGCCTGTGTCATCCCGGGAAAGGAGGAAGTTTGTAGTGTACCTGCATCGGCCTGTTAAGTCTTAGAATTATAACTCAACTGTTGGTTCCTATCTCATATCTCTAAGACAGACAGCGCTTTGTGAGCCAGAGGCCCTTCTCCATGGAACATATTGTGTCAATTACCTGGGGGTTTTACCTTCAAGGTGAGTGAGTCTAACGAGCAGGCCTCTGATTGTCTCTAAGATTTACCTGTTCTCACCTCAACTGGAATGCTGTTAATGTGGGTTTGTTTCACCATGTGTCACTGTCAGTCTGTATGATAAAGCCAGTCCATTCTCCTGTTTTATTGAATGCCTGCTTACTTACTGTCTGATTGAAGGATTATGAAAAAACACAATGAAATCAACTTTGGTGGTGTTTAAGACATAGCAAAAGGAGTCCTATGTAATGAATACTCTTGTTCAGAACTTCTGTACATTATTGAACGATGAAAGAAATTGACAGAAATTGAAGCTAAAGCCTCTGGACATTGTTGGAAGAGATGTAATATCAACGTGGCTGTACAATTAGAATGACAGTGGAGTACATGTAATTAGATCACACAGCAGACTGATGCTAGACAATAATCATGTTTGTAAGGAGTTAAATGAAGCTATCATTGAACAGGTGATGCGTTTAGAAGCAATATATATCCCCTAATTTAACAATGTAACCAGAAAGAAGGAGATACCTAGAACTTTACTCCAATGTGCAGAGGGTAAGCATTTCTTGTTTCTTTTCATAATTGGCCACTTGATAAAGGTGCAGTATATTCCTACCTTACTCATATTGCCTTTATTATGCACTGGAGTAACATTAATGTTACTCTAGAAGATCATGCTTAAGGCTTTTGGTTGTGTAAGTATGACTATGTACTGTGTGATTAATATAACTCAAATATACTTGACACTGGCTTTAAACAACAATCAATCGATCAATCAATCAATCAATGTATCAGCACTGCATATATCTGTTGCTTTTTTTTCGGTTTTGGCAAGTATATGTTAATATTATTGTAAATGGAAATACACATTTATCCACATGTCATTGTCATGCGTGAAGTTGAGGATGGTTTGGTTTCTTTGCCTAAGTGGACTATCAGCACAGGTCCAATTTTCATCAGTACTGGTAATTTGAACTACACCAAAAAAATTAGATACCCTTTGCCTTTAGTAGATTATTATGTCACTGATAAGCATGCAGCATTTCACAGGTGTAGATCAAAGAGTTTAATAAGAGTTAAAAAAAATTATTTTGACATTCAATAAAGTGCTAGAGATTGGGAGAAGCCCATCCAGCTGTTTGCTTGCAAAGAACTGAATCAAAATTTTCAAACTTAAAATTAAATAACTTGCAACTGGAATTTTTATATAACTTTTTCACAAAATACAGGAAAAAAAAAGAAGCTCTTAAAAACAAATAATATTAAAATAATGAACAATTTTGACGTCGGAGTGGTTGTCCTTTCAAAAGTCTAGCATGAAACTGATCAAAAATCCACCTGTTTAAAGCAAGTTTTTTATGGTATGTAATGAGGGAGTTGAAGGAGTTGAGTTCGACTTTGATGTGTTCAGTTCTACACTTGACATTTTCTGCAATCTTTATTTCAAGTATATAAGCAGAAATCTGTTTGTACAAATGAAATACAAATAATCCAAATTGATTTGTTTTGCTGTACCTCTTTTTAAATCTCTTTGTTATTGCCCTACACAAGCATTAATTGTTGTTTGCTAATCAGTTTCAGCCCTCACCTACTGCATGAGATCACTGCATTTCTCCAAACATTACCTTTATTTATAACATCATTTTGTTTGAGCACAGAGGTGTTGAATTGATGTAAACTGAGTGCTTTAATCCTAATTTGTTTACTTTTTGTGTTTTAGCATCATTGTGGTTTTATTTTGTGGTAATGCAAGGATTGTGTCTAGAATCTGAATTCCAATACTATATTAAGCACACGCAGGGCATTTGTATTGATAACATGTGCTAGATTTAAGTCAGCATTTAGCAAAGTAACATGCTCTTTAAGAAAATCCTTTGAGATGTAATTTGTATCACCGTGTAACTTGCTTCTACATACAGGGCTTATACCCTACTTGTGATACATGATTGAAATGAGCCCAGCTTGTAACTTGCTTCTACCTACAGTTGTACTAAATTAGAAACTAAATTTCATCAAGTTTTTTTGTATATTTGACTTTTATTAAATTTAGTACTTACTGTAATGATACCAAAAAGACAATTGAGCCCCAAGGACCAACCAGACTTTAATACCACTAAAACCACAAAATAAATTATTTAATATATGGTATACCAAAGAAGGTAATCATTTGTCTTGTTTTTTATCAGCTGATGATGGACCTGAGATAATGGAATTTGTTAAGTTATGTATTTGTACAATATTTTCTTCAGCCTCATTTCAAGCCGCCTTCATTTTTTCACACATCATTTTTAATATACTGACAAGAGTGTCACTTATTATACCACATTTAATTGGGTAATCTATGAATATCATTTCTGAGTCTTTAAAAATTCCACTGTATTTTCATTACCAGTGAATACCCCTTGTCAAGGTACAATTCATTGATATCTGCCCTTTCCTAGGGACATGTCATGTAAATATTGATTGTCCTCAGTTTGAAACTGTATTCTCTGACATGCTAATCATTATACATTTATTACCCTTACATAACCCTACATCTTCTATTGTGGAGTTGAAGTGTGCTGTTGTGAAATGCTGGCAAACACTCCCATCTACCTTGATTTTCTACGCACCAACCTCTGTTTGTTTCTTTAAGGTAAATATGTTTTGATGCTCATTTTTGTCTATGGCAGCGTATTGCTAACTGAACCTGTACACATGCGGACTGCTTCTGGTCAAACAAACAGGCTGTAGCTGGCCTGTCTTGTTGACAGAGGGATTCTGGGAAGGATCAACGAATCGTCCACAACCCTGATTTATCAGCTTACTAGCGGCACATCAACAAATTTACTCCCGACACTTTCCTAGTAAATGTCAAGTTCATCACCATAGAGTGTCATATTCTGGACATCTTTCCACTATCTTGGTGGGGAATCCCCAGGGCATGAGCGGAGAAAATCCATCTTTTTTTCTTGTTAATTCCATCATCTTTCTACTATCCTATTTGAAAGCCCCTGGGTTGAGTTACGAAGACCTCTTTCCTCCATCCTCCCCCCTTTGGCAGAATCATCTTTCTACTATCCTGATTGAAATCCCTAGGGATGAGCTGAGACGACTTCTCTCCTTCATCATCCTCCTATTGACACAATCATCTTTCTACTTTATCCTGATTGAAATCCCTGGAGATTAACTGAAAAGACCTCTCTCCTCCTTCCTCCTCCCTTGACACAATCATCTTTCTACTTTATCCTGATTGAAATCCCTGGAAATTAACTAAGAAGACCTCTCTCCTCCTCCCTCCTCTCTTGACACAATCATCTTTCTACTTTATCCTGATTGAAATCCCTGAAGATTAACTGAGAAGACCTCTCTCCTCCTTCCTCCTCCCTTGACTCAATCATCTTTCTATTATCCTGATGGAAACCCCTTGGGGATGAGCTAAGAGGACCCTTCTCCTCCCTTACTATGACCCTTAACCTCATCATCTTTCTACTACCCTGGGGAGAGAACCCCTGTTGATAGGCTGAGATGACCCTCCTTGCCTTTGCAACTGATTTCATGATTCCCCCTACATCAAAACTGGAACATACCTTTATAATTGTGTATTATCAGGTAAAAAATCAATCAAGCAATCAATTAAATAAACCGTCTATTTTAAATGTAGCATGGCTGGGCAACAGTTTTTTTTTTTTTTTAGAGTTGCCTATATCTTTTTCAAGTAAAGGATTCTAGTATCTTATGTAGATGATTATATTCAGTGAAAGAAAAATTTTTTAAAAAATCACGAGAATTTGTTCGTGGTTGGCTGATTAAAACGTTATCTCTGACCTTGCTTAAGCTGTGCTTTCACTGAATTGAACTCTCTGTAAAACGAGGGCCCGCGGCCATGGCTTAGTGGTGGCGTGTGCGTTTACTAAACCTTCTTCGATTTACTATTCACAGGACTGTGACAGGATCGAGTCTGTCTGTGAACCATCAGGTAAATGAGCGAGTCATATTGCGGGGATGGTTTTTACAAGATTTCCTCTCAGTTCTCCATTATAAATAAGCAAGGAGCATTGTGAAGTAGACAATCTCTTGCATATAAGTGAAATACCCTTGAGTATGATGTTAAACCCTATCAAACAAACAAACAAACAAACTCTGTATAAGAGCAGTACATTTGTTTAATTCAACAATAAATCTATCAACTTTACAACTTCTAGGGTATCTAAATGTGTTTAATAAATGGAAGTAGTTCACTAGTAAGTGTTTCAAATAGCTAATTTGAGTTCAGTAAAATTAGTCTTGTATTGGTACTTAAAACCACACTAACAGTCAATCCAATTAAGTTTAGAGAGATTCACATGTGGTTTGAGCATCCACCAGAAATACTGATGTATGCCAATCAATTCTAGCAAAAAAAATGTTTCTTATGTTGTTCTTCCAAAATAAAATAAGCTTGTGACTGGTATTTATTTGAAAATATTTTTTTTTCTTTAATTTCCTTAATTTAAAATCCTGACAGCAAATACAAACTCAACTGTGGCCAATTTTCCCACGGTCTCTAACAAACATGGTGATCCAAGTATCTTTAATCCATAGATGTGTATTCAACTTTGTCAATATGTGTGTGTACTGTATAGACGTCATCTTATTCATATAGTCTCTATAAAATATAATGTATGAAACACTTTTGTTTTGGTTTGTTAAGTTTTATAACCTAAATTCAAATTAACAAAAAAAAACAAAAAACAGCTATCAAATGTCTACTGGAAGGTTTGATTCATATAAAGAAAATACAGTTGGGAATCAAATATTAACCGCAGGCCTATTAATTGGCAGTTTTTGTTCAAAATAATTAAAGACTTCTGTCCTGTATGGATGTAAATGAAAGCCTATCTGTGGTTTCCTCTATTCTCTTGACTTTGAATGTGTGCATACCTTACTGTATTTACCTACAAGAGAACTGTGCTGTGTTTGTTTGAATACAGACCAAGCAGACACACCTGAGGATTTCCTACCTCTGTTGTTCTCGTTACATAAGAAGATTCCTCCGCTATATATAGTCCTTGAATGTGTAGGTAGTCAGTTATAGGGCTTCTTCTCCTTTGTGTATACTTTATCTTGATTTATATAGTAAACTCTCTAAAAATACTCATGTAATGGTGTTTTTTTTGTTTTCAAAGGAAGATATATGGAGCATACCTTGTGTGAAAATACTGATTTAGGGACATGTTTAACAGTATGTATTGTTCAGTGATCCATATTTAACCCTGTTTTGTTCATTGACAAGTCAGTCTTACCTAAGTCTCATTATCATTAATAATTGAGTTCCGTCAATCTAATATAAATAGTTATTTATTAGTGGGTTGCATTCAGTCTTATTCAAGTAGTTATTTATTAATTAGTTGCAATAATGCAATTCACATGTTTGTCCTGAGGCCTGTAAGGTGCTTGGGACAGTTGAAATTATGCTGAGCTCATGATGATGTATTCTGCTTGGGACAGTTGAAGTTGTGCTGAGCTCATGATGATGTATTCTGCTTGGGGTGGTTGAAGTTGTGCTGAGCTCATGATGATGTATTGTGCTTGGGACAGTTGAAGTTGTGCTGAGCTCATGATGATGTATTGTGCTTGGGATAGTTGAAATTGTGCTGAGCTCATGGCCATGTGTTTTGCTTGGGATCGTTGAAGTTGTGGTGAGCTCATGGTTATGTAATATCCTTCGGGTCGTTGAAGTTGTGCTGAGCTCATGATGATGTAATATCCTTGGGACAGTTGAAGCTGTGCTGAGCTCATGATGATGTATTGTACTTGGGATGGTTGAAATTGTGCTGAGCTCATGTTTATGTAATATCCTTGGGGTGGTTGAAGTTGTGGTGAGCTCATGATGATGTATTGTGCTTGGGATGGTTGAAATTGTGCTGAGCTCATGATGATGTATTGCGCTTGGTTGGCTGAAATTGTGCTGAGCTCATGGCCATGTGTTTTGCTAGGGATGGTTGAAATTGTGCTGAGCTCATGATGATGTATTGTACTTGGGATGGTTGAAGTTGTCCTGAACTCATGATGATATAATATCCTTGGAGACTGATTGACATTGTGTGGAGCTCATGATGATGTAATATCATTATGTAGTGCCTGCAACATCTCTTAGCACCGTGCAACAGAGACTGGATATTGAATGATTTATTTAGACCTACCTTGATTTCCACTAAGCCTTCATGTCTAACCAATTAGCACAAGCTTATCGGCCATTTAAAAGTTTTCTAATTTTGCTTGCACCTGAAAACTGTACATTGAAATGAATTCAGACACCTCTCATTGTAGTTCTGTTAGTATATTTGAAAGTAGATATAGTGTATACACATGTAGCTAGTTTCATCTATCTTTGAACACACTGACCTGATAACAATGATCTTGTTTTACGGTATATTTAATTCAACAAAGTTTGGAAGAAAGCTAATTACTAAAACAGCTTTTAAGTTGAATCTCTGTAAAACTCAGTTATCTCAGGCTGACCTAATTGTAAAGTTGTGTTGTCTACCAGAAATAACTTTTAAAATGACTTTGTTCAGAAAGCGCTGAGCCAAAAAGCCTCCTAGTTCTATTCAATCATTTTTAAATTGCTTTCTTTGAAGTATAGGACAGAAAGTTGTTAATTGGAGCAGATATTTGAACACGATCAGGTTAATGCTCTCAGTTGTCACACGGTCATCAATCAATTGGTCAAACTTGAGAATAACAAAGTTTGATTTACATATTTTGAAACTATTTTAACAATATCAGTGTTCTTTCATCTTTAAAACATATGGATTTATGTAGGTATATTAAAGAGATCTAATGTTCATCATCTTAACTGTAACTTTCATTTTCTTATTTCTGAATTCAGATTACTTTACTCAGAAGACAATTATAGCTATTGGTATATGCTTTATTCAGTGCTTCCAAAAGTTGTGTAGCATGTGTATCTGACCACTGTGTACTGCTCACAGGATCAAGTCCCCCTGTCAACCTCAGGTACATAAGGAAATCATACAAGGTGGCTCAGACAATCGCAGGTGTGGTTCTTACGAAGTCCCCTTGTCAACCTAAGGTACATGAGGAAGTCTATGAGGTGTCTCAGATAATCACAGGCTGTGGTTCTTATGAAGTCTCCTTGTCAACCTCAGGTACATGAGGAAGTCTATGAGGTGGCTCAGATAATCCCAGGCTGTGGTTCTTATATAGTCCCCTTGTCAACCTCAGGTACATGAGGAAGTCTATGAGGTGGCTAAGATAATCACTGGGGTAGTTCTTATGAAGTCCTCTTGTCAACCTCAGGTACACGAGGAAGTCTACGAGGTGGCTCAGATAATCACAGGCTGTGGTTCTTATGAAGTCCCCTTGTCAACCTCAGGTACATGAGGAAGTCAATGAGGTGGCTCAGATAATCACTGGGCTGGTTCTTATGAAGTCAACTTGTCAACCTCAGGTACATGAGGAAGTCTATGAGGTGGCTCAGATAATCACAGGCTGTGGTTCTTATGAAGTCCCCTTGTCAACCTCAGGTACACGAGGAAATCATACAAGGTGGCTCAGACAATTGCAGGTGTGGTTTTTATGAAGTCCCCTTGTCAACCTCAGGTACATGAGGAAGTCTATGAGGTGGCTCAGATAATCACAGGCTGTGGTTCTTATGAAGTCACCTTGTCAACCTCAGGTACATGCGGAAGTCTATGAGGTGGCTCAGATAATCACTGGGGTGGTTCTTATGAAGTCACCTTGTCAACCTCAGGTACATGAGGAAGTCTATGAGGTGGCTCAGATAATCACTGGGGTGGTTCTTATGAAGTCCCCCTGTCAACCTCAGGTACATGCGGAAGTCTATGAGGCGGCTCAGATAATCACAGGCTGTGGTTCTTATGAAGTCACCTTGTCAACCTCAGGTACATGAGGAAGTCTATGAGGTGGCTCAGATAATCACTGCAGGGGTGGTTCTTATGAAGTCACCTTGTCAACCTTAGGTACATGCGGAAGTCTATGAGGTGGCTCAGATAATCGCTGCGGGGGTGTTTCTTATGAAGTCACCTTGTCAACCTCAGGTACATGAGGAAGTCTATGAGGTGACTCAGATAATCGCTGCAGGGGTGGTTCTTATGAAGTCACCTTGTCAACCTTAGGTACATGAGGAAGTCTATGAGGTGGCTCAGATAATCGCTGCAGGGGTGGTTCTTATGAAGTCACCTTGTCAACCTTAGGTACATGCGGAAGTCTATGAGGTGGCTCAGATAATC
>JARFOD010136008.1:0-13436 GCA_031763545.1 Mopalia muscosa
TTTGTTACGATATCCCTACATGCTATAATCATGCTGCAATTTTTGGTTTGATTTTATAATGGACAGGATACACTGTGAAAAAGGCGAAAAGGAGAATATGATTTGCGTCTGTGATGCGCCAAAAATGGGGTTTATTTGGTATAAAGTACAGAATGATCAATCACCCATTCCCTTTAGAAGCTTTCACCATATGCTAGATGTCTGAGTATTCAGAAAATTCCAATTTCCTTTAAAGTCTAAACAGCTTGTCGTCACTACGTTTTGACAGAGATCGTACCAACCAACCCATCTTTTCTACAGAAAGAAAGACAGGACTATTGTGTACATATTCAGCGATAATTTGGTGAATATGGTTTCTACTTAGGACATATTCAAAGTTATGAAGTCATGTAATAATGTATTTGTCGTTGCGTTTTGTCCTCCTATGATTACTTTTAAAATCGATGTCCATGCCTCAGCTCCATCCCAAGTTGATTGTTCTATCACAATAACTTTCTATCACCTTTGACAGGCCACTTTGATTTTATCAGTTGGCTATAACATATCGCCAGTTCTTTCATACATGCAATGTGTTTTGGGTAATGAAAAAACTCCTGTAACTAAATTAAGAAACATTTATAATATTCCTCTGAATTATTGTAACATGCCACAATAAGGAAACGCAATCTAAAACATAGAAGATGTTATCTTTTAACGTTGTCGGTATGTCTGTGCTTTGAATAATTCACCACTCCAAGGCTTTGCGTTATTAGGCATATCAACAGTAAAATACAGCTTCTCTGTGTTTTGTTTTGTATTTTAAAGAACTAGGGTCGGTTTTTCGTAGGGTTATTTAATTTAACCCACTATTCGATGATGGGACGTCCTGTTAAGGTCTATCCATATTCCACTGTTAGCGAATTTATATGGTGCTAGCGTATTTTAACATACCCGAGGTACTTGTCACCCTGTTGAATTTCTTTACATAAAGATAATTTATTAAGAATTCACAATCTGTCAAATTCACTTGTGGGAGTAATAAAAACATAGGGGCGGGATTAAAGTGAATTTTACTTATAAAGGAGGATGCCTTATTAAAACACATGCTGCCTACCGCAACCGAAATTATTCTTTGAACTTAATTGCTATTCATTACCATGCCCACGGACAATGCATTCCAAATTAACTTCTATACCTAAGAAAATAATTTTGAATATGTTTAACGTGTCCTTTGCCATCCACTGTCAATGTCCAGCGTTTGGTTGAAGAAACGTGTCGCGATCATTTTGTCCGTAACCATCCACTGTCACAATTTCCAGCGTTTGGTTGACGAAACGTGTCACGATCATTCTGTCCTTTAGCATCCACTGTCACAATGTCCAGCGTTTAGTTGAAGAAACGTGTCACGGTCATTCTGTCCTTTACCATCCACAGTCACAATGCCCAGCGTTTGGTTGAAAAAACGTGTCACAATCATTCTGTCCTTTGCCATCTACTGTCACTATATCCAGCGTTTGGTTGAAGAAATGTTTCACGATCATTCATCCTGAAGGAAGTGCTGTGATCAATTAGTCCACAGTATCAATGTCTTTACAAAGAGACAGGTTGGTAGCCCCTTTATTTCATTCAAAGTTATAAACAGCAACAGACAACGGGGACCAAAATTATGATACATTGGTATCATCGCAATTAGATCACAGTTCTCGGTAAAGTTAAAGACAAAGATGAACAATATTGAGGATGTCTATAAGAGACGATGTCCTTCAACAGGTGAGGTTTCGATTTTACAAACTTTAATAAAATATTACTGAACCTTGATAAATGTAAGCCAAAATAAAATAAGTGTTTGTAGTGCTAGATTATTCTCTTTAGAGGCCCCCATGGTGGAGTGGTCTAGAGTGTACCCTCTAATGAGTGTATGCTTCTGGTCCACATATCCCCTTCACCTATGGGGTCGCGTGTTCGATTCTAGCGAACCGTATGTGGGTTGGTATGCCAGCAACCAGTGGAGGGTCGTGGGTTATCTGGGTTAATTTATTACCCAGCTTTCCTCCAACAATAATGTTGACCAATGATCTGTAATTGGGATTTAATCATGTTGATCCAACATCGGATGAATAAATTAAGAACGTTGAGTATAATAAATAAACCGTTCTCGTATTTTCTCAACAAAAAAATGAGAATAGGAGGAGCATTTTATTTATCTTTATTTTATCATTCTTTTCTGACAAAGTTAAAATCAGATTCTGTGTGTATCTCTTTGGAATCGATAACTTTTTCGCATCGCACCAGACATAAATCATGTTATGTTATCTGTAATTGCTTGGGTTGTATATATCAACTTTGGCTCCAATTTGTCTCTTATCTGAATAATTATTCTTACATCTATCCTACAATATTCTTACTCGACTGTCTGCAGATCAGGTAAAACACCAAAGTTATTGGACCAAATTAATTATGATACAGCTAGTGTAATGTGGGGGGTAAGAATGCCATAATCGAGGATAAAACCTGACGCAGCATTCATATATTCGGCATTAGCATTCTTCTCAATTGTTGGCCTTCCACAGTGCTGTTCCGTTAACATATTTTAAATTTATACATTGGGGATCTTTTGTTAAAACTATACTCTTGCTTTTTAAGAACAAATTGCTGCAAAGAATATCGCTAAAACGCCGATATGTACATACTACTGTGATTTATTTGCCTTCATGAATGGCAACACAATCTAGGGAGGAATTTAATCTAGAATTATTGATTAACGCGGTCAATCCAATCTGGGGTGTTGGCGCAATCTAAGAGTCAAATTAAGAGGAGAGCTAAGTTTAACAAGACCTTAAGTTAAATGTACAATTTGTTCAAAATGAGTCCAAACGCGAACTAACTTAAAACGACATGTTTTGGACAGGTTATAAATGCGGGAGATGCAACCTTCCTCATTTTTACTATGAGTTAAGTTGTAATGAATCGTATTTCATCCGTCCATCATGAATAGCAACACCTTATTTCGTAGTCATCCGATAGTATGAAGTAAAATACAATATAGATACGGATATGTCTTGTTTGATCAAGCAGAACCAGATTCGTAATTCAATAATATACTGACTGTTACAAGACATGGACGTGTAATATGTGAATCAGCCAATAGTGGACAAACCGACTGTCTGGAGATGAACATCGTCCATTTGTCAGGTCAGGAATTTTACTCTTTTGTCTGCTTCACGTCCCGTTGATCTCTGTCTGGAGAGAATACAATTTGACCATGAGAGTTGAGATTAAGTGCCCATAACGATCTATTCTATTAGACATCCTTGTTAAGCTGTCCTAAATAAACTGTTCAACGAAACATTCTTTCTGATATTTAGTTAACTGAGAATATGTTTGTCTGTCATTATTCTTTGGTCGGGGAATTAAACAAAGAGGTGATCATGCATAAAGACCAGCTTCACTGACATTCCGTGTTTTTGGTATCATTCTTCCTTGGGTTTTATCCTCTTGAAGAATTCGATCAAATTCTTGCTGTATCAGTTATGGGATACGCCCGTGAGAATTTAGTAAAGAGGGATAGCAAAACTTTCCACAACATAGCAGCACTAAGAAAATATTTATCCACAATGTCAAAGTTTGTAAAAAAAAAAAACCACCCTATACTAACCTCGCATCTATAACACCATTACTCTGTCTTAAGTCGCTTTGGTAGTAGGTAGCATCCTGAATACATAAAGCTGGATGCAGTGCAAACGGGTAAGCGTTGTAACGTCATTTACGACTTGGAGGCAGATCTTGTCTAAAACGCTGATACTGGTTGGAGTTTTATTTTATTTTTGAAAAAGTGAGGACTGCTGTTGTATCGGGAAGTATGACAATTTTCGAAACTCTACCTTTAGGAGTTTATTCAATTTTGGTCTCATGTTTCATATTTCAGAGACAACAGCCTTACTATACCAACATCCGAATGCTGCTAGGTGACCAAAGGGTCTCTCTCTGTTGAATATTGCTGATGCGGATCAGTGGACAACAACAGGGTTTAGATCTTGCTTTGTGATATCTGAAGTAGCACTTTTAAAACATAATCGTTTGTTCATGTTAGATTCTATCAAATTCGCCCTGCAAAGAGTGTGCCAACCAGTCTAGTCTGGTTATAAATTGCTGTTTGGATCCAAGTCAGTTATTTAGAGTTGGCGTTCTCGTCTTAAACGATTTATTATTTCAAAAGGTTGAACAGTATGCTATTTCCTACAAACATGTCCTGTTAACCACTGAGATTGGCTCTTGTAATAAAGCAAGAGCCAAGAGTCAAGAATTGCTGCTTGATTTGACGCCAATATCTTCACAAAACAATACCGAATTTTATGCGTGCATCACCTATAGGTTAGGTACAGTAGAGGAATAGAAATGATTAGATGATGGGGAATTCAACACAGGTGCCTGAGCGATATCTTAAACTGATTGTTCACATTGCCTTGTTATTGCCACAACTTGGTACCTTCAGTGTTATTAACTGTCTATTTAATATCGCCAGTGTTTACATAGTAGAAATGCGGTTAGGGATTCAAGAACGCTATTGAACTCAAATTAAGAAATATGTGTTGTTATATATAACATAAACAAAAGATTTACGCAGACTGTGTACTTTATACTAAAACATGAAAGGCGCTATCTTTTATTGGTAAAAGCAGTACTTTGGTCCATTCACGTCTCCATTGGGTATATCAATATTTAAATGCATTTTCGCGATAAAAGATGTCTTTCTAATTAACTGCATTTAACAGTAATATGTCCTAAGGTACTGGCCACAATACTACATGTCTTTAATATGTAAAAATAAGAACATCCCCGAATTAGAATACCGGGGATTAAAGCAAAACAATACATATTAACTTATTCTTTGACATGAACACTCCAAAATTCTAGTCCACAAAAAATGCATTTTCAATCTGTTCATCTTGACTATACCAATCCACTGTTTAAATTCACATCGGTCTCACACTGTGGTTCGTGTAACTAGTAGCGATAGGTCATCTACACGGAAGTGATCTGATCAATCAATCAGACGTATCTCCATGTTTAATCCATTTACAATGAGCCTTATATATCGCCCTAGTGGACATTCTGATAAACAGAAACAGATGAGTGTCTCCAGTTATCATACATTTATATCATCGGAAATGGTTCCAGGACCAAGACAAAGAGGAATAAAATAAAGCAAGTCCGTAAAAGACCATGTGTTCTGCAGAGCTACATTTTTAAAACTGTTCTCCACTTCCGGGGATTTTATATTAAACGATTGTTTTAATAGATCCCTGTGTGTATCCCTTCTGTAGTGAAGACTTTGATCTCGTACCCCAGTTCGCCTATATACGGTATTGTGATCTAGAGATTCGAGGATAATATACATAATGCTTTGGCTAAAGGTTGCTTCCTCATTTAAATAATTACACTCACTTCTATACACATACTTTGCTGCTCGTCACAGAAGAGATCAGACAGAACAAAAAGGATATAAGATCAGTAAATCTCTACTATCAACTTATCACATGACCCGAGCTTAGCATTTGATTGGACGAGAGGGAGATGGCCATGAGTACAGTATTGACAACTCTGTTTTCCCATTGCACAGCTTAACATTACACCATAAAACATATGTGTAACCCTTGGTTTTTCGGTAAAGTAATATAACGAGAGGAAACCTTATGTTGCCAACTATAGGCTAGTGCAATAACCCTGAAATTGATCAAAAGTGACATCTCTGGTTTCCCCTTGTGGTCTTCATATTATAAGCGCAAACCACTCATAGATCAGTCAACGTCATCAATGTAGTAACACTCAACAAAAAATGGTAAGAAATAAAAATAATTTTGCATATTAATTGGAACATCCAAGACGTTGACATGTCTTCTCAATGTGTTAATGATCATATCGGTCTGTCAAAAATCAACATAAGTAATAAGCCAAGGCCATCTAATTTTCCTTATACTGGGTATTTCGAGCAGTAGTTGAAAAAGGTACATGTTAATGAAGACAGAAATCGTTCACTGATCTTGTTTGTTACAAGAGTCCTGAGAAGTTACATGCATGCTATTTTGGTATTGCGTTGGTCCTAAAAAGGAACAGCGTTTAGTTTGGTTTTATATGTATCTTCTGGAAACAAAGGCATGTACATACGTCCAGTGGTTAAGGTGAAAATAAAACAATTATGACTGAAAGTAGATTCCAGTCGGCATGCAAAAGAAAATACTTACTTTCTTTATTTTATATTACCTTATGTAGACCTTCCGTCTAAGAGAGCCAAGTGTTCCGAAAGATAATTACGTATATAAAAACACAAATTCCGTTAATCAGTATTACCAACTTAATGATTGATGTAGATAATGTAAGTAGGTAATTGAAGACGTCGAATGGAAGAATGAGGGGCTGTAAAGATAAGTTTATCTTCAGTTACCGTAAGCGCTATGAGAAGCGATCAGCAAGCTACACTCAACGGCTCTCGAGACCACTAGACATGAAAGATAAAGTATCTACATGGCCACTGTGAACAGACATTAAAGTCCATATACTAGTAGGTGATTCTAAAAATGGTCTCCTTTGTTGTATACTTAAAGTCAATAATATGTAATTTATTATGATGTATGACAGTTGTTATGCAAATTAGCCCAAGGATGTTTGGGGGCAAGTGTAGTAACTATATGTGAGAGGAATTTACTAGAGACAACTCTAGTTATTGACTACTTTTTTCATATCTTCAAAGAAGACACACGGTTTACAATTCAAATGTAGTCTAAAAGTATAACTGACAGGAAAAAGATACAGCCAATGTGGGTCTTATCAATTCACTAGATTCATTTTATGAATGATTTAGAGTTTTCCCTCAAGTTAAGGCATGACCTCAAGGAATGTATTTGTATATAGAAACGGGGCGAGCTGTACATTGGAGATATAAACATAGTTCATCTATTGCTCAAAGTAAAGTTAATGGCCGTTGAAGATCAAAGGGGAGACTTAGTGATTTGAAGATTTGAGTTAATGTTAGCAGAATATAAATAACTCTCAAATCCTGCACAGTAAGTCCAAAATAAAGAGAAAAAAGAAACATTGCAAAATCCTTAATAATGAACGTGTGTTCTATTATGTGCTCTAAAACAATTCCGACAAATACAAGACTCGGATAACATGCTCTAACAAATACTAGAATCCGATAATATGCCCTGACAAATATTCGACTCCAATAACATGCTCTGACAAATATTAAACTCCGATAACATTTTTGTTAAAATCAAACGTCAATGGTACTATCTATAACATATGGATAGGTGCGATATGGGACTATTATACATTTATGGAATCCAAACCCTAGGAACAAACATTTTTTCTGTATGCTATGATGACGATCAAAACCGACATATGTTAATCATGTATGGTTCAGAGGTATAAAGCGTCAAGATTATCGAGTTTAACCAAATGATCGTTATGGCGCAGACAGGTACGTGTCGCAGCATTATCTGAAGTTAATTAACATTTGTGGTATTTCACTTTTGTTTTTCCTTGAAAAATGTCCTTAGTCTCCGAAATCAATTAATACTACAGCTATTTAACTGGTTTCAGACTTGAAATATTCTGATTTGTGGATTTATTCCGTTAAATCGTCAAACCCCCATCGTCTCTCTTTGAAAAGTGTTGTTTATTCCGCCAGTTCGTTATCAAAAAGTGTTTTTCTGGAAGATTTCGCTGGCATTGGTTTCGCCAATACGATATGTGTATATAGATAATTTTGGCTTTATTAAACATATACAAACCGGCTTTCGTCATTAGAATTTCAACACCTTAAAATATATTAAGTATTGCAAACAAATACTTATGACGTTTCAGAAATTTTCAGATTCATTGATAATTAACCGGCATTTATTACGCAATTTCGTTAATAATCTGGTTGTTTTTAAGACTTGGTTCCGCCTATTCAATGTGTGCAAAATGTGTGAAATCCAGTTATCTTGTCTTTATTAAACATGTAAATGAATTCAATTATGTTGGGATTTTAGTAATCTCTGTTACTTAATGAGGCGATTATATTGTATTTTGCAACAGGTACAATAATCTTATATTAAACATCTATATTCAGATAATTCAGTTTAGAAATACCGAAGAATCAAACAGATTTGCTTTTCTAAAATTACATTACAAATCCCAAAATATTCGCTTGGAAATGAATTAAAAACCTTTATTGTTTTCATTTATTCGCCTAAGGGAATTCTGATCGCGTTCTTTGGATTTCATGGAACTTAAGAACTTTGTTTGCCTAACACTTGAGTAGATTTGTTCGCTAATGTTTTCAACATTTTTCATCTTATGCCGTCGAAATATTCTGAACAATTTAGCCATTGACGTTATCTTTAGAATTATCTTAGTGTGAGCAAGTTCTAGTTCAGAGAATTTTGCAGGTTGAAATCCGTTCGAGAAACGAACCTACCGAATCGCCAGCAGTAAATGCCGATCACCTACACCCCTCAGCCAGCCGGACTTCTACATTTTCGTTGTATGTTTTCAAATGTCAAAAGAAATATTATATTGATAAAGTGGTTCTTCAATACACACATTTATACAGTATCCTATAGACGGTTCATACAATGGAATGGCCCGTGCTATATGCAAACAATGGTTATTTAATCGAGGTCGGACAAAAGTTTACGATAATACTCTAGCAAATCCACGGTGAGAAAATGTTGCACAGATATGGATCTGGACGATTGGGAATAGCACAATCAGCTGTGTTTTCATCATCTTGGTTTGTAACTTGCATCAATCTGATTAGCCTGTAGCACGATTCCGATATCAACATACATCTGATAAGCTGGTGTATCGATTCAACATGTATGCAGATAAAAGTATTTTATGGCCCTATGTGAACAAAGTCGAATCCTCTCCATACATTACACCCTTGTACAAACTGTTCTCTGGAATATGCATTTCGTTCAGAATAACTTGAAACTAACAATTGTTAACGATTTCTACCTTAATTGCATTACAAGGTATCACAAAACATAGAGATGATTAAATCACGTTAATACATTACACCTTAAGAATAATCCCACTAATACAAACCCAGAATTACTCTGGAATATAAATCACTTAACTAAATCGAAAAATATACAAAATATTATTACTAGTTAGTTTGGGTTTTTTTGTTTTTTTTTTGTTACAGTTTTTTTACTGATTATTATCAATCTGTTTAAAGTGTATTGTTAAAAGCAATAACCTTTTTTGGTAGAATCACTGTATTTTTAGTTGTTTTTTTGTTTTTTTGTTTTGTTGTTATATAACATCTATATTTGAATGATGCATTACAATATGGAACAGGTGCGCGGATGGGATGTTTTTTTATATTTAAGAGCTAGAAAACAAATTAAATTGATAGGTAGACTTGATTGTTCTATTTTTCGATCTTTCTCCTTACAATAGAATGCTGATCAACTGTTAGATAAAGGTTGGATAAACATCTAGCTTAGACTTATATCCCACCATCATAGAGATTCCAGTGTGTGCTGTTTTGTTACCGTTACGAGTGAAGTGTCTCGGGGGAAGCTAAATGTCAGGTAATCGGACGGAAATAGACGTCTGAACACACAGCCTGAATGTAGATCCCGGATATAGTGATTTTAATCGTGTTATTAACGAACTCTCCTAGATCTTTTGGACGCATTTGAAGATTTATCCAGACGTATCACAAGAATGTGTTTCTTATTAAATTCCATCAAAGCATTGGCAGTTCATCCTCAATATTTAATCACTAAAGCGGAACTCAGTGCGTAAAGTAACGTCAGTCTTTTATTTTATGTGTCTTTTATTCGGATGTAACGTGGTATTTAACATATTTGACGTGACGATTTATTATCCACTTGACATGGTTCCTGGCATAAATACGATAAATCACCGAGAGTAATAACCTCGTATAAAAAAACCCGCGATTGCCGGAGCCACACCGTGTGACACTCATGTACCTGGTGGTCGACAAAAAGACTCAAACCAGCTGATGGTACGTTAAAGTAGGGATAGTCAGTAGACCCACTAACCAAAGGTCCTTTTGTCGTTCGTATCCCACATTGCAAATCAGAATAACGATTTCGAATCAGTAATATAGCCCAAACAATACACGGGTTAGTGTGGGACAGCTTGTCATTTCTGAGTATGATGTTCAGTTATCGTTGCACGAGCGTCAGTTTGCCAGAAATGGTGATTCATAGAGCAGTAATATCCATAGTCGATCCAGATGAATGATAGACACATAAATAACGTGAGATAGCAGATAAAATATTTGTTTCACAGGGGCATGGGCCGACTTGTTTCCCTAGTATATGGGCCAAACAAACCGAGGGCTAATATTCTCAAAAACAACGTGTGACACAAAGGTGTACTGGAGTAAAATGCACTGAGAAGCAGCCCTAAGTTATATGTCATACTTATATGACCTGTCTCCCCTATTTGTGACATTATGATTAGTTTGTTTGGATTAATATCTGATGTCGATTTATTTACAGTTTATTTAAAGTTCTTTCAGGATAGTTTTCACTATCAGATCAGAGAACAACGTGTTGAGTTTTAGTTAACCGGTTATTACCAGGTTAACGAATCTCGTCTACTCGCCACACAAAGAGGCAGGTGAAATGCACCTGAGTTATACGGTTGTGACCAGATTAACGAATCTCTTGCACTCACCACACAAAGAGATATTTGAAATGCACCATGATATATCCGGTTATGACCAGATTAGCATATCTTTTGCATTTACCACACAGAGAAAAACGTAACATGCATCTTGATCTATCCGATTGTGACCAGATAAACGAAACTGTTTCACTCGCCACACAGAGAGACAGGTGATATGCATGATGATCTATTGACTTGTGTAAGGGATACCTTACATATTATTTACATCGTATACTATATTTTGTTTAACAAAAACAGGTAAGATTCGTTTTGGAACTATAACGACATTATCTCACACAGCATCCATCAAAATATTTATGCCAATTTCCTTTGAAACAGTCAAACCAATTTATGTTGATAAAACGTCTTACGAATGGCATAAACTCTAGTTGTTATGTTAACCATGATACATATTAAACCAAACAAAGGTATATAACAAAATGCTGAATCTCTCACTCAAAAGATGATGTTTTGACGATGCACCTGTTTCTTCTGTGGATGCTTTTTACAGTAACAGATGTAGCCCTACTGTTGGATGAAGGTTGTATAAATACCTCCTAGCTTAGGCCACCCGCTGAAGGTATACGGTGTTATGGTGCGGGCTGTTTTCACAATATACACGAGAACTGCCCAGTTATATTCAAAATGTCAGTACCAATAATCTTTCTCCGCCAGGAATTTCTCGAGTAACAAACAGAAAACTGAAATCTGATACTTAAAGAAAACTCAGATCAGTAACAAATGTAAATCGCATATACACAGGTATAAGAAGCCTGAGAGCTTCAGAGATGGTGATAACTACTTAATAGACTGTATGGTCAATCATGTTGTTCCAAGTTCCAATCGAAATTCACAACAATTTCAGATGATATTAGCTCTAAAAGCTGATATAAACAAGATTTAATAGATGAAGGAAACAACAAAGGCCCAAGAAGTGTGTGTTTTATGTGAAGTGTACCGGATGGGTTATTAAAGTTTGAGAACAATTAACCCAAGATAGCTTATCTATCAGTTACACAATAAAGTTACTACCACCGCACATCTTCTGACAGGAGCTACTTGCAGACTGGAGAATTCTGAGAGTCGGAATGTACAGCTTATCTTTACAGGTAGCGACTGTTGTCAGAAAGTGGAAATGTAATAAAGCGATAAAACACTTGTTATAAAAGGGGAGGAGGCATATAAATTGGCAAATTACATGTACATGTATGTCTGACATTATCTTTTAAATAAACATTTCCTCTAGAAGGATGTAGCAAAAATGTTAGATACGCTTTTAACATAAGACACGTGCACTGTTATTACGCATGTGCACACAGAAATAATTTGTTTCATGTTGAAAACCGACTTTGGTTGAAGCTGATGCTAATCTGCTGACATAGTGGTCTTCATACATGGGATAGTATGAGACGCCAATGATCAGATTATTACAGCTTTAAAGTCATTTTTTGAAATAATGACATTGTCTTAGCTGATAAATAACGTTCTGTTATGACGAAACCCTGGTTTGTTAAATATAGGTCTACTACCTTAGTGTTTCTGTAATTGACGTGAACACAATACCTGGAATCTAATAATCAGTTCATTTAGCTCAATGTCTTATTTACTATTTCTAAATTCTTTAGAAGGGACAAAATATTTTAACAATACAACAGTAATGTCTAGTGTTTTTCGTCTGTTTCTTGTAAAGTGTTGACTTCTGTTTATGAACACTTTTGCGAAGTAACTCAGCTAGCTAATCTAAATATCAGTTAGAGGATCTCGTTACGTTCACTTCCTGTCATAATCTGCTCAAAGACACGAACAGGGGTTTGTGGGAGTGGAAACATAAAGTGTATCTAGCAGAGTGGTGATGATTGTGTCCTCCTGTTTAATTATTTCCGCATTCCTGTCTGTTAACTGCCTCAGTCTTTATACAAAAAAGGTAAAGCGAAACAATGCTCAAATTCTCTGCGAGGCGTTAGTCAGGCTTGTGTGTCTAATATTTGTCTATTAAACCTACATTAAGACAATTTCAAGGATTAACTCCTTTAACATAGCACAGCTGTGGTTGTACATAATGGAAATAATCGGTGTTTTACTACAGAGTAATGGCTGAACTAAACACATACCAGACACCGTGTATTTGAGACAGGTAAGTGCAGAGTAAATCTCGATTTCGGAGACCTTCAAGTTCGGAAAGGTATGGTCACGAGTAAGGCGACTACTAATTACAAGAAGCCAGGTGTCTATTCAGGCCAAAATCAAATGGTAATTAAGTGTTATTAGTGTGCAGAAACTCACGGAATGACTTAGACTGTGTTTTTCTTGTTTAGTTCGTGGACATAACCCCTCAGAATCTAGGCCGAAGAAAAGTTGTAAGAATGGATGCACTCGTGCACATCAAGTTTTGCTACATTTTGACCAACCGTCTACTAGTGGCGTGTCATCAGTACTGGATCGTAATGGTATTCTTCCAGTTGTGCGAGTTAAATTCAGGGCGCCTAATGGTAATGAAAAGGAAGATAATGTCCTAATTGATAGTGGGGCTGAAACTACGATTATTAGGCTATTGTTAGTTCGCTATTAGGAATGCTGGCATCAATGTCATGGAGTGGCCCTCAAGGTCTCCCGACCTTAATCCCGTAGAACATGTATGGGATGTGTTGGGTACAAGACTCCGTCAAGTAAGGACCCCTCCACAGAATTTTCATGAACTTGGTGTCATGTTGGTTTAATTATGGCGATGCATCCCTCGAGCTGTGTTCAGACGCATCATT
>JARFOD010136019.1:0-13435 GCA_031763545.1 Mopalia muscosa
TATCTCTATAAGATACATTAATCTATTCATAGCCTAGGACTTAAAATCACATCTTGAAATTCACTGTGTAATGCTCTTTATTTAATTGAGCTCTTTAATACAGTTTATTATTTAATAAACATGGATTATGACACTAGGAGCATGCCAACTGCATTTGCGTTTCTATTTTATTTAGTAATATGGGATAAAATACCCTTCAAGATGGTGTCAAACACCAAGCTTTCAGGAAAGAGTCTGTCTGAAAGTCTGTCTGTTTTAGGTTTGGACTAAGTTATCCATTACAAATTGTAATGCAGTCCCTTAAAGGAAATGAGAAAAAGCTATCAATTAGCTTCAAGTGCGTTGGCATCCCTGGCTCCGTGGCCATTACAACAACAACAAATCTTTTCTGTCTAAATGTCCATATCTCATGACACACTGGCTTACTATATGGGGAAGTCGGATCCTACTAATGGAACTGGTTTATGTTGAAATGCCACGACATGGCAGTCTGAGAGAGTTCCGTGGCAGGCGTCAGATTACTCCAGGCGGAACATCAAAGCTGAATAAATGGTGGGATTATCTGTCCGTCTGCTCAATCAATCAATTACCGATGAGTCAACTCTCCACTGACCTAGTCAGAAAATTCCTCTGAATATGTTGCGTTCACTAATGCAGAATAGACAGAATCTAGACTTCACCCTTAATTTTATTTAACAATTTTGTGTGAAATATTTTTCTCTTGTAATGTTCAGAAGGATGACAGATGAATCTATAAAACTTCAAAATTTGTTGATTGACTGAATGAAGAATTCTGTCTTTTTTTTTTTCTTAAAAAATTTTCTTCTTTTCAACAAACTAGCATGAAATTCTTTTAAATATTTTTCTATTGAAAAATGGTAAGATGTGTGTCAGAAGAATTGATTAATTTTCAGTATAGATTTTTGACCAGGTACCTTACTTTACAATGGTTTTATTTCAATCATATTTAGCCTAATTGTAATGTCGAACAGTTTCTACTGAAATCAAAATTTTTGATTAAAAAAAAACAAGCTAATTTGTGTTGATCATTCCCTATTTGACCAAAGAGACAACTCAGCCACCCAACCTACTATAATCTTAGAACTAATCTTAATTTTTTTGTTTCTACATGTATTTTATAGAAATGTAAGGCTTTAATCAAAGCACAAAAACATGAAATCTGCTCATTATCAGCCTTAACAAATAATGGAGACATAAATTTTTCATTATGCTGAACCATTACGTGGAGTTTAATGGGTAGTGTTCATTTATCTTTTGGCTTAAATAGTTATTTTTTTCTTGTGATAAATTGTCTTTTTCACTGTACAGAAATGTTTATGCTCATTGGGAAAAAGAAATGATGTTCTCTTTGTGTAGTTTTTTTCAATTTGGGTTTCCTCACAATACATTTTCTTATGCAGTGCAATTAATAATTTAGCATTGCATTCCTGTTATTATTCTCTTTACCGAGGCCAAAGTGGTAATGTTTTGCCGTGTCCGTACATCTGTCTGCATGTCTGTCCAGGCAAAATGACAGGATAACAGAATCTTTCAATGTGACAGATAAAGCCTGATACTGAGATTTTTTTATGGCTAAGATTGATAATATATGCAAATTTTAACTACATTTTGTCAAAACAGTTATCTATTAAAGAAGTCTTTAAATTCTCTTGTCAAGTTTCTAAATTTGTTTAAAGAAATTTATAAAACTTTCATGAAAGTCTTAATATGAAGTATGTGAATCCGTTATCAAGCAAAGCAGATATGTAGTCATGCTTGTTGATCTAACTTAAAAATGAATAAAAGACATGTGTTTGGCAGGAGCTTTGTGTTGTCATCTCAGCTAAGGGACAATTGAACAAATCCGTTTTGACACCTTTCCATTGCATCATGTTATTGTCCTGTGTGGCTGTAGTTTGTGACATCACATCTGGTTTCCATCCATTATCCAATTATATTGTCATATGAAAGAAATAACCATATATATTAGTAGTTTTTGAAGCTCCAATAAAACATGCCCCATGAGGGAGCGGGTGGGCCGTGGCCCTGCAGAATACTCCCTCTGCTTTCTCGGTCGATTGAAGAGGCGAGAAAAGAGGTTGCTTTCTGTTGCCCTGGTGTTCGCAGAGCTAAAGGGTAACGGAAAGCAGATATGTTTGTGATGTTCTGTATTTGTGTCCATCATATAAATGAAATACCCTTGAGTACGACATTGAACACCAATCAAACAAACAAACAAACATGTATCGGTTAAATTTCACCACGGTTCAAACTGGGTGGATGAAGAGTGTCCATCCTTCTAGTTTCCACATAGCCGGTTTCCATGATACCGAACCCCTGTGAAACAAACGCGCCTTATTTTGTCAGCGGTTATAACGAACTGATTTGAATAAATAACAGCCCATTAATGAGCCGTATAATGACTTACCTCAGGTATTTCACTACATCTTTTAATAATGCACAAGACTGATCCAGTGCGATTTCATGAGCTGGACCCTCGCGGTAATATTTGTTTAAATCTTCCAAATAATCCATCGTTTTCAGATTTTGGCTGGAAAACGCGGCACACCACGGCGCATCATTATACACTACACTGTCAAAAACACACATCTTGTACATGGCGAACAATTGATCTAAAAAAGAAAACGCAAATTTGTTTTCGTATCGAGCTCAATTTCATTTTAAAGGTAGGCTAAAGACAATATCGACTGTATATCTGGTTCAGACTTCTGAAGGGGATCAATGATAGGCAAGGTCAAGTTTGAGTTGTTTCTGAAAACTGATTTATCAAATCCATTCACCCTTGAAAATCCACAGAAGTCACATTCTCTTTTAGATTTCAATTTCAATTTAATTTCTTAAGTTTGCATACTTTCCATAACATGACATTGAAACAACACAATATTAAACAGACCCCTTTAATTGTTCAAACCTGGAACAATATATAGTAAGTTTTGTTTATAGATTTTGAATAGATGAGAGAGAAAAATGTGCTTGCCTCCACCGGCATTCGAACACGGGACCTTTGGGTTACAGCCCCTTTTGTTTTATATATGTACGAAAGAACCAATACCGAATGATATTGTCCCACGAGGCAATCCAAGGTAATCTTCCACTGATGGAATGGTCTGCTTGCTTATCACCCCTTTAATCAACTTGGTCCTCTCCGGTTTGTCTTGTTGCATACTCTAGAAACAAATTTGGCCACATTTTCCAGTTATTACCTCCACGTAAATCAGTGATTATGCTTTAGATGAAATCTCTTTGCTACTATAGGATTGTGAATTAAATATAATATCGAATTGAATGTTGTTGGTGCGCTTTGAAAGAAGGTTTCCTGTTGTATTTTCCCAACCAATTTTCTGGTGGATCGTGGGTCAGTGATTAGGGTATCGGACCACTGACCCTTCGTCGATGTACCGCTCACAGGTTTGAATCCACATCTATTATACGCACGAATGAAAGGAGATAATTCCGCCAATCGCTGGTGGTGTGGACTTTTTTAATTTTGTTTTTCTACAGTTTTCCACGGTATTTATGCAATAAACAGTGTGAATTTGACAACATGTCGTCATATAAGTGAAATATATTTGCGTCCGATCTTAAATCTCAATCAAGCAAACAAATCTATTTGAGCCATGGACATCTGACCAACATCACTTTGGCTTGTGTCGATCCACATTGGTTTGCTAGCGGAGATCTCTCAAAGGCGGTTTTCTTTTAGTCTTTACAAAGGCACAATGCGGCGTAATCCACGAGGAAAACATAATATTTAGCATTCCTACACGAGTTGAACATTTATTTATTGTACACGAATAATACATACCTGTATGTATCGTTCACAGTTTTTATATGACTGGAGTAATGGGTCTTCACCTTTGGGGTTAAATATGATCTGGGCTTCTGCAAACAACAACAAGATGGAATTACGGGCTTATTAAAGAATGTTTGATTTAGGAATCCTGACGACAAGCGCAGAAGAGACCAAAGCTTGTTCGTTGTGAATTTGTACCGACAGCTTAACACTTTAGGAGAGTGATGCAAGAAATGGAAAAGGAGATTTCGAATGGACAGGATTTGAATATGTTACGCACTCTAGCATTCAAACAAATACTTAAAAAAAGAGGCCCGCGGCCGTGGCTAAGTGGTTAGCGAGTGTGCTTACTAATCCTAATTACCGTTCACAGGATCGAATCCGTCTGTCCACTCACAGGTACGTAAGTGAGTCACATATTGTGGCTCCGGAAATGGCGGATGAGCTTTTTGTGAAGTTTACTCTCTGTTTTCCTCCGTAATGGGCAAGGAACAGTGTGAATATTATAATCTGTCATCATATAAGTGAAATACCCTTGAGTACGACTTTAAACACCAAACAAACAATCAAAAAAGACTTACTTCAAATATAAATCGCCATCATGGCTAAAGTTGTATGAAATAATTCGTACTTTGACCCATGCCAAGATCGAACTCTGACAGACAAAAAATCTATTCAACATCAGAAGTACAGTAAAAATGTTGAATCAGATTTAATTTCAAAACTGATTACTGCTACAAGTCGTACTGTTTGACTTTTAGTGTCATTTTAAGCCGACTGACTTTGTTAATTAACTGCACCCAGGCGCAATGGGAAACAACAGCCGATATGATAGTTCGCTATGTGTTCAACATATTTAATTTCAATGTAGTCTGGAAAAATTTCAAAGAAAGCTGAAAAATATGCTCACCATCATTGTTAAACAACCCTCGTGCGAAAGCTTTCGCACTAAGAATATTCCTGGGCATGTAACTTGATTGAAACAAAAACTTCTCCTTGTCGTATGCCTTGTGTAACAAATCAGGAAACATGGCCTTGTAACGTTTTCCTGGATAAAATATAAAATAACATCACAATGACCATTCTTTCTCAATTGATTTCTGACACACTTTAATTATATTCCGATTTAATGTTACTGATGCCAGTGATGTGAACTGTTGAACTATGATTAGAAAAGATGATGTAACTATACAAAGGTTCATTTTAGGTGTTGTCTTCCTGCAAAGTAAATCCGTGTAATGTAATCAATGTTTGTATTGATCGGAGCACAGAGTCTTGTCCTCCCACATACCAATATCTTCCAATTCTTTGACTCCCGGGCCGGCCAATTGGTCAACGTCTGATTGTGTAATCCTCTGGCGCCATGATTTCAATTTGGCCAGATCCTCCGCGCATAAAGAACCATTACCTGCAAAGAAAACTTTGAACAATGAAGATCACGGTGCACAAGATCTCCAAGGCCTCAAGGGTCTTGCAACATTTCCAAACGCAAGCGTTCTAGTTGTTGTTGCTTTCGTTTTTTAAATAGAAATATGGAGGTTGGAGGGAGCTTCCTGTTGCCCTTGTTCTCTCAGAGCCAAGGGACATCATGAAGCTAATCGTCGTTGTATTTCGTCTTGTGTATCTTTTTAAGTTGCCAGTCGCGTTGAGATTGTTTCCTGCACATGTTGGGCTTGCCAGCGTCATATGAGTGAAATGGCCTTAAGTACGGCATTAAACACCAATCAAACAAATCATCTCATTCATGTTAGAGACTAGGGAACCCGGTTAATCACAGAATTCAATCAACAGTTACCACACCATGTCATCAGTACTCATCGTCGCAGACATCAACACCAGGTTGAATTTTTTTATGGAACGGACCCGTGGATGGTGGTCTATTATACGCAGTCATGTTAGTGAAATGAAGACTAAATCACAAATAATAAAATTACTAAATATATTGTTTCTTAGCTAGGTTATACTTTTTGAAATCAGGGAGCCGACGTGACAAGTGACCAATTTACGTTGGTTCGTAGTTGATCAGTTTCAGGGGCACTCAAGTGCAACCATTTCCATGACACATAACCCGCCATATTCATGATACATAACCCATCTTATTCATGATACATAACCCATCATATTCATGATACATAACCGATCTTATTCATGATACATAACCCATCATATTCATGATACATAACCGATCTTATTCATGATACATAACCGATCATATTCATGATACATAACCCATTATATTTATGATATATAACCTGCCAAGGCACTCTGCTCAATCCGTGTTTTCAGTTCTGGTAAATGAATCTTCATCTTGGTATAATCATCAGTAGACGGGAATCTGGTCCCGTGGCGAATTAACAGGTAGAAAAGACGTGGAGTGCATCCATCTGTAAAATAAGCATCAGATAATAGCAATTAAAATCGAGTTCTTCGATCCGTCTGGAGAATGCTGTACATTGGCCTATAATTTTGGCTCTGTCCTGCTGTTTTTGACAGCAATGGAGGAAAGCACTTCCTACTCTATGATTGTGTAACCATGGTTATATTGTTGGCGAACGTATGCCAACATCCAATAATAGACATGCACTTGAGCCCGGCGTCAAAAGTTAATTTATCAATTAGTTTGATCTTCTTTAATTAGCTTAAAGCGCTTTACATGATTTTGTGTGTCCGTGTCTTAATTGAACAACAAGCTGAAATAATGAGACGAGAGGCGTGCTACCTACAGAAAGTGTTTTACTTTGTTATTAGGATAACCTTTTTCACACAACAGTCCGCAAATGACAGTCACAGCATGATATAGTGTAGACTATATATACATTTCAATAAAGATAGTTTAGATACTTTTGATTTGAACGTTTGCAATCAATAACTAAACAGACACATCTAAAGGTCAACATTTTGCGATTTATCTACCGTCGTGCTATATTTACGTGATTGTACTTACCTGACGAATTCGTTGGTTTTAGTGCCGGTTTAATTCTGTCGTCATATCGAGTTTGTGAAGCAAAATAACGATAACTGTTCGATTCTTTACTGTAGCAATGAGAACTACACAAGTTTGTCATAGAAACAGTTACCATGACAACAAACATGAGCTGAGTGGAATCGTAACAAGCCGCCATGACAGTAACTGAAAAAGAAAAGTATAAAAGTAAACCCGAGAAAAAATTACACCATCTGAGCCGAAAAAAACAAACAAAATAAAATAAACTAGTATCTTTTTTAATAACCTGAACATCGTTGCTGTGCTAAAGAATAAATAATGCCTTCATTATCGACTCATCTTCCATCTGAGAACATTTGAGGTATTATTCATCCCGTCATCTCTGTAGAAAATTCATTTCGTCGCAAGGGTATTTCACTTACATGGCGACGGATTCTCCACTTCACATTGTTCCTTGCCTTATTACGGTGGAAAGCTGGAAGGAAACCTCGTGACTCCTTCATATACCAGATGGTGGACAGACTCACCCGATCCCGTGAACGGTAAATTGAAGTAGGTTTAGGGAGTGCATACGCTACCACTATAAGACACGGTCACAGGCTAAAACAAAAGGATATGGCCTAATAACTTAGCGTACAAATACGTAGCGTTCGGCACTTAAGCTTTGTTGGCAAAAATAATTCAAATTTACAGAGAGCAAAAAACACGCAAACATGATGGTAAATTGTCTGAATGCATGAATGCACGTTGCGTGACAAGTCTATTTCCATACAATAATCTTTTGTCATGTATACAATGCCTTGATTTATATTTTAAAAATTATAACAATATAGCTTGCCCAATGCAAATCCAAGTTAAAATATCCCAGTTCTATATCCTGTTAACCTGTTTACTAATGCCATATGTTATATACAAATGCTTACTGAACAATAGTCCACAAATGCGTCGCGATCGTTAACTGTAAAACTGTTCAAATGATTTCTGAATAGTTACCATTAAAATGGCGTTAAACTGCATGGCAATCAAACTATCTATTCCGAAACATTCATTGAAGGGCCAAACTAAACACCAATGAAGAGTCGCCAAATCATTGTATTTATATTATTATTGTTTTTATTATTATGTTGATTATTATTTTTATTATTATTTAAATAGTGTCTTATTTAGTTTGTGAAATGTTAAACGTTGTTTGAACTTATACGGATTCCAATGTTCCCGTAAATATTTCTGTGGTAGTTTTGGGCTTCCGTAGTTTGGAAAGATATTAGATATGTTTGTACGGCTGGCTCAGCTGCAAGTCTACACTATAAACACAGCACTTGCGATTCTTTACGACAAAGCTCGACATAAAGCATTTTGTTAAAATACTACGCCGCCTATAATACAAACAATACTTGACATGCCCTGGTCGCATTCTTTCCAGATTTTCGGACAAATTCCCTATAAGCGGGACTTACATTTTGTCACAATAGTTGATGTGTAACAAGTAGGTTCAAATGTCGAAACCAACATGCCTCCCGGTTAGGAGATGTATGCTTCAAGCGTTGTCATACTATATTATCAAGGATGTATAAGTACGATGATAGGCAATGCAGTTTGAGTACACTGCCGTATTATAACTAAAATACTCTTGAGTGCAACTCACGGCTGTATACACCATTCAATCGATCGACCATATTTCTCGGTAGCGGGCAAAAATGTTGTATAATATAATTTTAAGTAATACATTGTTACACTTGTATATGCCTACTATATTATAAGATTATATCCACGAGGGGTAATGTTTTCTCCAACACAATTCAGTGCATGGTATACATATTTTGAATAAATGAAGAGAGAAAGATTTTTTTTTCCTCCATCGGAATTATATATAGGTCCCGGGTTCGAATCCAGGTGAAGGAAAGCACATTTTTTCTTTTAATTTATTCAAAATATGCCTATGTCTAATTTAATCAATACGAGAAAGTTAATCATTCCACGGCAATTCCTAAATATACAGTTGCCTATAGTGAGGAGTAATGAAACGTGTGTATGTCTCGGAGATAAAAACAAAATCGACGGACTGCCAGTTAAGAGGCATTTCCTATTTGCCTTTTTTGTGGTGTTTTTGTTTTTCTAAGCTATTTTGATGAACGCAGCGATATAAGGTTGTCTAGCCCATTTCTAGACCATTCTATGTTGCCTGGTTTCGTGCTTGAAAATTTCGTTAAATAAGGAAGGTTCCATTTGGTTAAGTTCTGCGATACTTTGGAAAGGACAAGGGTGTAGGCCTATAGATCTGGCAACTCGCTAAATGTAATATTTGTTTGCAAACTTTAAGCATTAATTTGTCGTTATACAAAACATGCATTAGGCTGGTTAATTGACAGAGCTATAATCCTCGCATTCGTTTTTTTTTTTAATTTTTTAAATTTATTATTATTTAAAGGAAAATTACTATCATAACGTTAGTGAATCCCATCTTTTTACAAATATAAAGATGTAATGTTACATTTTCCGGCGACAACCAGTGGGGTCGACATGTGTTTCCCACACCCATTAGACTGGCATGAGGTCTTCTGAGTGAAATCATCTGAAGTATAGTGTATAAATACTAGTAGCTAGCAAACAAAGTAAAAATACGTTTTCTGATTTATATATAAAAAAGAGGACATTAGTTTGTTCTGAGCAGTATTGGCTGACTGACCGACCGACGCATCGATGGATCTTTGTTCAACATCTCGCCTATCCTTTACTCCAAAGGTAAATCGCCCCGTGAGGAAGCGGGTGGGCCATGGCCCTGCAGAATACCTCCTCGGCTTCATCAGTCGATCGTAGGAGGCGAGAAAAGAAATTGCTTTCTGTTGCCCTGGTGTTCGCAGAGCTAAAGGGTAACGGGAGCAGATTTGTTTGTGATGTTCTATATTTGTGTTGTCGTCATATAAGTGAAATACCCTTGAGTAAGACGTTAAACACCAATCAAACAAACAAACAAACCAAAGGTAAATTTAAGTTACATGTCTACTTAGGCAGTAAACTATAAAGTCTCCCTCACACAACCATAACATGTGAAAATCTGATGGTAAAAATAATGTTCCGCCGATCCTAAGTGAGGACACTATGAAACATATTAGACAGAGAGCACGAAGAGATGTGTAACACACCAAAGAAAAATATCATTGCCAATGGATTCTGCAACCACAACTTGATAAGTCAAACTTGTTAATATCTTACTTACCTTTCGGCGAGGTCTGTATCTGTGTACAGTCCAAGCAGCCTTCATATACACACTGGAAGTTGCAGCCGTGGATGTTGTATATATATATAGATTCACTGACTCTGCGCCAAACAGGCTTTACCATAACACCTATATCCTTGATGGCGTTGTTTTAAAAGTGCTTTTAAGGTGATAGAGATATGGTTCCAGCCATTAAACTACTGTTTCAGCCAAAAATAACTGTTTCATTTCATTAACCCGTGTGAAGAGGGTCGTTGTGATCTTGAATAAAACCATAAGAAAGCCAAATGTGAGATGTTTTCTAAGCGATTCTGAGACATTGATTCGCAGTTAATTTGATCCTGCTTTTAATCTTATCTCATAGTTAAGCGGTTATTCGGTTCAGTGAGAAAGTGGATATCGTAATTTTCAGAATGTAAAGCACTCGATCTACCCACAGGTTGACTGGTTTCTTCGGAGAAGCTGTTCCCTCTGACCCTGTCTGAACAAGGCTTCAGATAGCCTTGTATTACTCCGCCAATACGCTCCACTACCTTCCGTAAGTATACTTTAGAACATAAGATGATTTTTCGATTTTAATTGATCTACATCCCTGTGCCAGTGTGATTGCTTTCAGAAATATACTTTAGAAGGCAGTGGAGTGTATTGGAGGAGTAATACAAAGCTAGGCTTCAGAGTGACACAATTCAATTGATCCAGACTCTCCGACTAGCTCTAACTTTATTAAACCCTCGCTCTGAAGCACTAATTCATTCCATTTAATCCAGATTCTCAAATAGACGATTATTGATTCCATTATCTAAACGTCCGGAGTTACCTATGTTAATTAGCCCAAATATTACCTCGTAAGACATTCCTTGGAACACCGGCTGGTGCTAGTGCCATTCATCGACACAGTACCTCTCTGGCTAAATTAGGACAATTTGATATGCTGAAAAATATTTCTAAGCTGTCGGTTAAGGATGAAAATTAATTTTCTAGCTAAGTATTTGTATCTCAAATGATGGTCATGCTGCTGTCTGGAGGAACGCCGCAGACATATCAGTGAAATAACCTCAAGTACAGCGCTAAACATATCAATCGAATCAAGTAATCGGACGAAACTGTAAATGTCATCCAATTTATGATGCTTTCATGTAAGCGACTGTTCGAGTCTCCGAGATCGTGTGTATTTTAACATCAATGAAGATTAGCGTGTCCGTCTGTCGACCTTCCGGTATTTGAGTGGGTCACACGATGTGGCTCCGGCAATCGCGGGGGTGGTTTTTACGACGTTTCCTCCCGGTTTTCTACCGTAATTATGCAAACCACAGTGTGAAGTTGACAATCCGTCATCATATAAGTGAATTACCACTGAGTACGACGTTAACCCTAATCAAACAAACAATCAAATCCACTGTATGTATAAGCAAAGAACAATGAGAGTACGACGTTAAACCCTAATCAAACAAACAAGCTGTTTTAAGTCGATATATCTCAATCGTCGTCATACTGTATCTGTCGGAGGAACATTATTGTATGTATTTATCACAGAGTGATATTCTTTCTTAGTCATGTCTGGGTAGGTGTTAATATGTAATGAATTAGAATTAATGCCCCAAAAAACTTGGGTAAATTCCCCGTTTGGTATTTATCACATAAGACATAAGAGAAACGACCAAATGACCGTCTAACTTTATTCCAGCAGTAATTGACAATAACACAATCATACAAAATGAAGTGTTTTATAATGTTGTCAAGTTAATCTAGGGCTAAGTAAAGAGAGCGTTTCTACTCTTCAAACAAACTGCCATTAGCCAGCGGGCTACGGGCCAACAAAACTCTTCATTTATTGTACACGCGTATTCGCAACTTTGTCATCCGGATGAGTTGTACCATACTTTTGTCATATGGCTGAAAAAAATCTTGGGAATGGACCGAATCAACGGCCAAAAATCCCCGCATACAAGTTCGCGAGGCATATATGTTAGGTGAGATCGGGAGATGTTCTCTTTATATGAACGCAATTTAACGAATGTTGAACTTTTTGGTCAGACTAATAACAAACAAATCGAAAAGAAAAAATATTTTTAAAAATATTTGCTTGTCGACTCCTTCAGTGTGAACACATCAATGTCACCGCCCGCATTTAGCAAGGATGATGGCCAAACGTTAAAATTTTGACAGAATGTTGTTATTCAGAACAACCCTAGATAAAGATCTATTTAGAAACTTGACTCGGAGAGTTTATCTGGAACATGGGATGATTCATCGGTGCTACTGAAGGTAACAAAACTGTCTTTACTTAGCTCTGGAGGAAAATTAACTTTCCACTTGGAAAGACTTGACATTGGTTGCAATGGTGTCAGTTATTGTTGGAATACACTGCCGTCGTATAAGTGAAATGCCCTTAAGCACGGCATAAGCAATCAATCGAACAATCAATCAATCCAAAGGTTAATAGAACACTTAAATAGTGCATTCTTTTCCCGAACACGTACTTTGTTAAACAAACACTTGAATTGTGTAGAATGAATAGTAATAACAGTTATGTGAACTGTCAAAGAGAAAGTTTATTGATTGGTGTTTGGTTAGGGCTTTATGTTATCTAGTTATATGACGATTGTGTCAAACACATACCCCATCGTAATATTATATAATCCAATTAGAAAGAAACTCTGTATACATAAATCACTAACACAGTTGCGTTAATAAAGCATCCTTTGTATGTAGATATTATGTATACATTGATCAATGAAAAGAGACAAATTCTCTTGCCTCCAACGGATTTGAGCCCCAAACCTTTGGGTTTCAGACCTAATACTCTACCGACTGAGCTACGGAAACTCACGGCATTTTATACATAGATTTATTTATGATCGACTAGCTACAGTCAATAATGTTAGAACCATTACCTTGTAAAGAAAAATAATCCTTTAAAAATACACTCTTCAAAAAAAGAAACGCAAAAGAGAATTTTCAGAGTTGACATATATGTTATTCATTTAATGCATTGAAATCACAATGTCATCAATGTATGTATATGAAATTCGGCTCAATGACACATTGGTGTATGGAACACCCGTCTCGAAATTTACAGTCTCATCTGCCTTCACAATTGTCCACCAGGTGGAGCCAAAGTCAATACCTTGTGTGACCACCGCTTGTAGTCAGAACTGCGCGACATCGCCTGGGCATGGAACGAATCAATCGTTGGACGTTCCTCTGAGGAATCCTTCCCCACTCTCCCTGCAACATGTGGAACAGCTGATCAAGGGTCACTGGTTGATTTTGGCGCTGTAGCACGTGTCGTGTGGGATCGAGCATTATCGTGTTGGAATAGATCCCTCTGGCGGTCGACAAGCGGCAAGACGTGTGGACGGAGAATGTCATCAATGTAGCGATTGGCTGTCAAATTGCCCCGCGCCAGCACGAGTTCCGATTTTCTGTTAAAGGAGATGGCACCCTACATCATGACACT
>JARFOD010136030.1:0-13434 GCA_031763545.1 Mopalia muscosa
GAGGTATTGAATATGTTGAAATTCACGGCTCACTTGGACGCCGTTGTTGCGATGATCAATGCTCACCGTCCGTAACAGAGGGACGAGGGTATCCCCGACCACCCGCGGTTCTATCACATCGCAGTACTGGTACAACGCTTGAAGCCCGGTATCAAGCTCATGCTCTCGGTTCGGTACCCCTTCGTAGGGTTCATTCCCGGTACACTGACCAGGTAGTCGAACTCCATCCCCAGCAACTGATGTAATCGCGGACTGATACCAAACTGTACTGTTGAACCACGTATGCGGGTACTGAACACCCACTAAGCAACATTCCCACTCCCCAGTCGGATAGCCTGGGGCAGATGGGTTGTATAATGGGTGACGGTATTGTTGGGAAACACCCGCATGGAATTGTTGCTGGGTAGCGTCACGTAAAACATCTCGTCGTCATGCGGAACCGTCGCACGGGGGTGCGTCACACGGAACCGTCACACGGGACTGTGGGGCTTGGGCTGTTGCACGGAACTGTGGGGTTTGGGCTAGGTGTCGGTCTTTTAATAGTGGCTCCAACGAAGAGGGGCCGTCGCTGTCGACCACGGGCGGGTCACCCACTGACAGGTCCTCCACGGGCGGGTCGCCCACTGGATCGCCCACTGGGTCGACCATTGGGTGATCCAGGGGTGGGTCGTCACCGTGCGGTGCGTTGTGCGGTGCGTGGTGTGGTGTGGCTCGTGGGGTCGCCCGCTGGGTCGCTCAGCGGCTTTCTGTGGCGTGCTTCCAGTGGGTGGTCCGCTTCTCCGCGGGGTGCTCGTGGCGGCTCTGTCTGAGCTGAATTAGCCGCCCTACCGCGCGCGGGAGGGGGTGGCGCGGCCGCCACGCCCCGCAGAGGGTCCCATGGCGTGCCTACGGGGTGCTGTTCACTGAGGGGTGGTCCACTGAAGGACTGTCCGCTGAGGAGCTGTCCACTGGGCTGGTGATGGGGTGTCCCAGGGGGTGTGTAGTAGTGTAGGGTGGGTGATTTCAGTGGCGCTCTCTGTGAGGGTCTTTGTGAGATTCTCTGTGAGATTTTCGGTGAGGATTTCGGTGAGGTCCCAATTTGGGAGGAGGTCTCTATCGGGCCGGACAAGTCCTGTAGGGAGGCCAGGGTGGTGTCAGAACAACTGCGGCGAGGTGGGGTCTCCAACCCCGATCGGCTAAAGTCGGGATGGTCAAGGTGCCACATGGTTCTGTTGGGGATTCAATCTCTCGGGATATTCATCGCTTTGAACGCCTGGGCCAAGACCTCACGAAGGACCTGGTGTCGGTCGTGGCGGTGGTGGACGGGAAGGTCGACAAGGCGTTCAGGTTGACCCCCAGGGTGTAATGGCGTTGGCTCGGGGTGGCTCACTCCCACGGAGGCGCTGGTGAAAGGTTAAAAAGCGCTGCAAGATCTGGTGGTACTGTTGGATTTTCTCCGTGTCCGACAGCGTCGATCCTGGTAATATCGATTCCATCTCTTGATCGAGAGTACTAGCGCCTGGACGGGTTGGTTCACAGGGTACTGCACGGGGTGGGGAGTGTCGTGGGTCTGGCTGGTCGCCGCACGTTGCAACGCGTCCAATAACCGGAGTTCTATCAACGCCATCTTTTTCATCGACGTCATCCTCCGGCGTGTGGCGGGGTGGGTCGTGTTAACGTTTCCCGGTCAACAGCAAACTCACGAGTCCTATGAGCGGGGCGCTTGAGCACTGAGTAAAAACCCACCACGTTGAACCACGGCATTCTCCGTTGCAGACTGACGGCTTTGTTCGCCACGAGTAGGAGCTGCGTTTTGTACGGTCGCAATCAAGCTTTTTGACGGGGTGTAAGAGGGACATTCCCTTGTAACGTGTTTTAGCACACTCGCACAGACACGTCAACACACGGTGATCCCTGCCTCGGATGAGGGCAAAGGGGCAACGCCAGGTGGAGCTGTGCCCAAGACACGTAACGTCGGTAACTGTTTCTTCACGCGCGCAGACATGGTGCATGCCCATCCATATTCACCAGGTGGCGGTTTGTGGTTGGGTTTTATACCTTCCGCATGAACACCACCTGGATGTCACCTGGGACAACGTGGATGCGTAATCGGAGATGATCAGGCGTGGTTTGATTCAAGTCGATCAGTAAATACCCATGGGGTTTCCGTTTTGCGTCCTCAAAACAAAGGCCGTCTACCCCGGGTACATCTGTTTGGCGATATGGTTGATTTGTGAGGCATCCCTGGGACTTTTAAACAGTGCTAAAAACTACGCGTTTAAGCTGATCGTGCGATGGTCTTTTCCTTGTGAAACAAGTTTTGAACCAGGTACACGACATTCACGCTCCCATGATGACTCCCCTTGGTAAAGAGGGCTGTCATACGCTCGTCAGCCTCGGCCATGAAATTGTCGATCACCACCATCGTTTTGAGGCTGGGGTCAAACAGCGTTCGATCGGACAAGCCTTCTACCCAGGGCATCGTGTCGTAAAGCGGCTGCCATTCCCCGTAACACCACACAACCCGATCCGGGGCGGATGAATCAGCCTGGTCGCGTGTTGGAGTAGCGCTCCTGTAAAGAACGACTTACCACTTCCCGTGGCGCCGGCGATGAGGGCTATGAGGGGGTGTTGAAAACGGTTATCCACGCTAGAGCGGCGTGGCGGTTAGTGTTTGGGGTGGTGGTGGTGGTGGTGTCCTGGGTGCTGGTAGGGGTGTTGGTGGTGTCGTGGGTGCTGGTAGGGGTGGTGGTGGTGGTAACGCTAGCTGGGGTGCTGGTCTTGATGCTGGTGAGGGTGCAGGGTGAGGCGTCCTGGTGCACCCTAGAGGGGTAGGGGGTGGCGATCGATGAGGTAGATGTGTGGGTGGTAAGCGATCCGCATAGACACGCTCGAGGTGGTTCGTTCTGTTGGTTCTAGCGATCAGCCATACCACGTCCAGACTGAGGGCACCTGCCCACAACCCTACGGTGAGTAGGGTAATACACACCACACCGAGTCGTTGTTTGACAATGGGGCTGTTCAGCCACCCGGGTTGTCGGTCCGTACCTTGTCGCTCACGAGGTCTCGCCGTCGAAAGGTTGTCCAGCGACTAACCTCGGTACATGGGTGGTGGGCTTAAATAGTGTCTGTCTTCAGTATCGCTTCTACCTGGTAGAAATCCACGGTTGTCGTGATGACGTGTTGTAATTCAGCCTCGTAGAACGTTCCAGCCAAGACTTAACCGTTCAGGTCTTCTAAGGTATACACCACCGGGCGTCGAGGATGTTGTTGTTGAATGCAAAAGATTTCCTTACTCCAATTCGGTAAATAGGCCTTTTCAAACATGCCTTTGACTACTGATACAGACTGGTATCCACTTGAAATCGGGGTCGCTTCAGGGGTGCAGCGTTCGCGCCATACAAACGCTGGCCGACCTCATCTTGCTGCTCCACCGTGACCTGGGCCGGTGCTCGGCCAATGCTGCGGTGATAAGCCTTGTTGTACCCTTCACCAAGGCCTGAACGACATACGTCGCGTATTCGAAGCTTTAAAATACTTGTACATCCGACCTTTGAAGGTTCGATTAAACCGCTCGACCACCGTGGCTTTTGTTTCGTTCTAGATGAGGAAAAAAAAGATAGACTGAAAGGCGTCGATCAGCTGAGCCCCCGTTTCGGTCCAGATCGGGACGACCCAAGCGTATTTGGAGAAGATGTCGGTACACGTGAGGAGATAGCGGTAACCGTCGTTCTGTTTGACCAAGCTTTGCATGTCCACCAAATCTGCTTGCCATTGACTGTCGATACCGCCGACCATCACCCGATTCCGTCGAAAGTGCCGTCGGGCAGGGCGGTGTAACGTATAGGTGGGTTGTCCTTTCAACCACCCCACCACCTGAGCTTTCGAGACGCGGACACCTCGATCACTCGCCATAAGCCATTCACACCGCTGTAGACCACCGGGCTGTTGGCGTCGTAATACAACCGTCGCAACGTCTTATCGAGCGTCTTTGACAGGGTCGTTGGCGCGGGTGCTTGGATCTGTCGGGAGGGTCGTCTCCTCTTCTGTCTACCCATACGCGTCGCGGGGTTCGTGTGCTAAGCGACCTCAAACTGAGGGTGGATAACAGACACGGCCAAAAGGGACGATACACGTCAGACACCCTAGGACACCGAGCACGGCTAGAGGTAGGCTCAGTCGCTTGATCGTAGTCCTCAAGCGTGGGTAACACGGTGTGCTCGTAGTAGTACCGTATGGCGTCAGGGTTTTGGGCTTGATTACACACGTCCTCGGTGAATTGTTTGAGTAAACAACCCACGTTCACCTGACCATCGTCAAACATCGTTAACACCACGGTTTTGTAAGCTGGTAAATCCTGAACCGAAGCTACCATATCAGCCCAATAGCTCATTCGTCGTCATGTCTTTGCAAGCGTCGACTGTAGATTAACCTCCACACGCCAGGTGTAAGCCGGATATACACTGGACATGTGTGAGTCGACAGCGAGCTGCAGTGCTGATGGCAGTGAGTGATGCTAACACATCACCCACACTAATCAGCAGGGTGATCAAACAAAAACAAAACACAGAACAACCGATAAAGTGTCTGGTGGGTGTTAAAACACTTGACTGAACTGATCAAACGGGTTGTCCGTCACAAGGATAGGCCGGGTAGGTGGTAAATCCGTCTGGGGTGTTACATCGAGCAGATCGGCTAGGGCGGTATGTTCTTTCTCTTAAAAGTCCGTCAAGACGGTCTCGAAGCCAGCATCGTCCGGCTTGACAGCAAAGCGGTTCAGAAAGACATCCACACTGGCCGGAAACGTCACAGCTCCACGGACGCGTCGTTTGAATAGACGTTAAATACGGGCTGACATCACACGGTCTAAGGCTTCGGGTAGAAAGGATACAAACCCTGGGGTGGTCATCAAGTCCAGGGTGAGACAGGTATGCTGGGTAGTCTCAGAGAGTTGGCCAACACAGGGGGTGAGAAAGTCTTCAAAACACCGCATCCAGATGTCCTGCAGGTGATGACGCATCGGGTGATCTAACGGTCGCATCGGGGTGGGCTCTGACGTCTTGGCTCTGGTGATGGGGGTGGCCGCTAAGAACCCATCGATAGCCTCAAGCAGGGTTGGTGTGTTGAGTACCGCCCAAACCTTCTCGTTTAGCGTGATGCCCAGCCGTGATGGGTATTGACGATCCTCTTGTTTGTACACCATCCAATATTTAAAGTGCACGTAAATATGTTTTTTGTGCACGGTTTGTGAGGCGTGGATAGCGTGACATAACTTAGCGTCTCGTTGGATCTCTTTGGGTGGTGTGGTGAAGTCATCGACATCCCATGAGTACGGGGTACTGCGGGCCATGTTAAACCATCACCTGCTTCAGTTTGACCCAACCCTCTCGCGTGAGTCGAATAGCATGGTCCGGGTTGTCCGCTTTATCCGCATGCGTAAATGCCACCCCATCGGGGTGAACGGTTAGCTTGATACGCCGGGAGAGGTGACTTTCATTAGGGATCACTGGACGGGGTGCGGGTCTGGTCGAGCTAGGTCTGGCTGTGGTGCTGGCTCTGGTGGTGCTGTTGGTACGTACATGTGGCCCCATTATAAGCTTTTGTCATATGAATGGTTCTGGCTGTATCTTGAAGTGCTGTAATGTGTGGCTCGACTGATTCACTGTAGGGTTAGGACAATAAATCCCCACTGAGCGCTTATCCGTAGGACAGGCTCTTGAACAGAAGCATGTTGAATTTCGGATAGCCTCTGGCTGATGTTTGGTGACGTAGGAGGCGGTCGTAGAAGATTGCGATGTAAGCGGTATACACAGAGCGTGGGAGCCAAGTCTTAAACTATGCAAAAGTTAGTTTCCTCTGCGTCACTGGCCTGGATAACGCGACTGTGGTCGTTGAAGGTAAGTTAATTTTTCTAGGCGGTAGCTCTCTTGTAGAACGGAGGGGCGCGATTGGCTTTTCACGTACTTTCTCGCGTTACTTATCATGTACAGAAGTCAACCAACGTCTTATCGCTAACATCACGTGGTGTTTTACGAATAAATGATAATAAAACCAGTAGTATAATTAAATGGTAGAACGGTGTATTCCTCAGAATCGGTTCCAGTAGCGTAAGCATGCGAGGCAGATTTGTCAGCTCCAGCTTTACTTCATTCACCAATGTATATCCGCAATTTTGTTGTGTTCCTGGTATTGGATTTGCTTATACTTTTGCACTGGGCGTTCTCTTTCTCCATATGTAGCCTTCCAGAGGCCTTGGTAGTTGTGGACGACGTAGTACAATGAATAGGGCTAAATCCTGATTTTTCTCTCATTTTACCTAGATTACATTGAAACCATTAATAAGTATTTTACTACCAATGCTCTACCAATATATAACATAGAAAACATAGACCAAATAGATAACAACCAGCTCCAATTTATAATACCAGACCAACTTTTCTTAGAAACTCTCTTATTAGAAATAAGAGGTCAAACCATATCTTATGCTACATATAAAAAACGTGAGCAAACTAACAAAGAAAGTGCTTTAGAGAAAGAAATATTGGAGCTTGAACAAAACTTACCAGGAAGCATTGAAGAGCTGGGCAGAAAGAAAATTGAAATGGAAATAATTAGAAAAGAAAAAATCCGAGGGCATATCATTCGAACTAAGGCTACATGGGCTGAAGATGGCGAAAAACCATCAAAATACTTTTGTGCCCTAGAAAAACAGAATTTTGTAAATAAAACAATTCCTAAAATTATACAGGATAATGGTACAATAATAACAGAACAGCAGGAAATACTGAAAACAACTTCCGTTTTTTATGAAAAACTATATTGTGGAAAAACACACACTACAGTTGATATTAAAGAAGAAATGAGCAGAATACAAACTAAAAAACTAGAGGACTGGCAAAAAAATAAACTAGAAGGCAAAATAATAGAGTCAGAACTAATCAGGTGTTTGAAAAACATGAAAAATTGTAAAAGCCCCGGTTCAGATGGCTACACAGCAGAATTTTTCAAAATTCTTTATAAAGATATTGGCACTTTTCTATTAAGATCTTTAAATGATGGATACACAAAAGGACATCTATCGTCAACTCAAAAGGAAGCTATCATAACCTGCCTTCCTAAGGGCGGGAAACCAAAACAGTTTCTTAAAAACTGGAGACCTATCTCGCTTTTGAACGTAACTTATAAAATAGCATCAGGATGTATAGCTAATAGAATTAAATCAGTTTTAGATTATCTGATTTCGGATAGCCAGTCTGGGTTTATGTCCGGTAGATATATTGGAGAAAATACAAGAATAATTTATGACATATTAGAATACACTGAAACACAAAAGATCCCTGGTCTATTACTTTTAATCGACTTTGAGAAAGCTTTTGACTCTATATCATGGCAATTCATATCCCAAGTATTAGAACATTTTAATTTCGGCCAATCAATTAGACACTGGATCTCTACATTTTATCAAGACATAAAGACAGCAGTTACCCAAATTGGTTATATATCTAATTTCTTTACTGTTTCAAGAGGTTGCAGGCAAGGAGATCCAGTGTCTTCGTATATATTTCTGCTTTGTGCAGAAGTATTAGCAGCCTTAATTATCAATAACGAAAAAATTAAAGGAATAAATGTAGGAAACATAGAAATTAAAATATCACAGTTCGCAGACGACACTGCTCTGTTACTTGACGGTTCTGAGTCTTCTTTGAACGAATCTCTTGAAGTACTAGCCTACTTTGCCAGAATATCCGGCCTAAAAATAAATGCTCAAAAAACAAAATCTGTATGGATTGGATGCCGAAAATTTTGTGGTGAAACATTCAACCATCGATTCAAACTAGATTGGAGTCGGGGACATTTTTGCTACCTTGGAATCCATTTTTCCACAAATCTGAAAGATATAACAAGATTAAATTTTGATATAAAATTAACAGAAATTGAGCTTCAGCTCAAACAATGGTCCAAGAGGGAATTGACTCCCTTGGGTAGAATAACCGTTTTGAAGACCCTAATAATTAGTAAATTTAATCATCTATTTTTATCACTCCCTAATCCTACAAAGGATTTTCTTCAGCAATTAGAAATTTTATGCTACAAATTCATATGGGATTCAAAACCTGATAGAATTAAACGTGAAACTATCAGACAGCCTTACTATAAAGGTGGTCTTAAAATGATAGATATTAATAATTTTATTAATGCCTTAAAATCCTCTTGGATCCAAAGGCTCCTTACAAACTCAAGTCCGTACAAACAACTATTCGAAACAAACATTATGCCAGTGAACCATTTGGTTAAAAAAGGCCAATGTTTTGTAAAACAAGTTATAGAAGAATGTACCAATGAATTTTGGAAAGATACATTAACAGCCTGGATGTCTTTCGAACAGAAATGTTATAACAACCTAAACTTTAATATTGTAGACGTCAACATATGGCAAAACGAATATATTTTAGTTGGAGGTCGCCCCATTTTTTATCAATCATGGTTTAACAAGCATGTTTATTATATAAGGGATCTTCTAAATGGGGACGGAACTGTTATGGATCTCAATACCTTTACAAATACTTATGGGATAAAAACCAATTTTTTGACATACCACGGTGTTTGTAAAGCAATAAGAAAATATGCAGAATTAAAGCATACCTTATTTAAACCCTTTGTAAAAACTAATCTGGAATTACCAGAGAAGTTAAAACTGTTGCTCAAATGTAAGAAAGGATGCAAGGTCATATACAATGTACTTACACAAAATCATGTAACCCCTACAAGTCAGGTAAAATGGGCAGATATCCCAAAGGAGGAATGGACATTTATATACCGTATGCCTTTCATATGTTGTAAAAACACTAAGCTGCAGTGGTTACAGTATAGAATCAACCACCGAATTATTGCAACAAACGAATATCTCTATAAAATTAAGATAAGAAACGACCCTATATGCTCTTTTTGTCATACAGATTGTGAAACTGTATCACATTTGTTTTATGACTGTGAAGAGGTTGAAACCTTGTGGAATAAACTCACACAGTGGATATATCATCAGGTCGGAATTATGATCCACTTATCCAAACAAATATGTATTTTTGGTAAAATAAATATCTCTAAGGTTAACCTACCTGTAAATTATATATTGATGGTTACCCGTTACTATATATATAAATCAAGATGTCAAGGAAAGAATTTGTCACTATTTTTATTACAATGTGATATACGGAAGTACTTAAAAATGGAAAAATATACAGCTTTAAAGAATGACAAATACGAAGCCTTTTGTGATATATGGCAAAGGTGGGCAGTTATAATGTAACCTGCATGTGTGAGAAATAATAGTGATTTTGTTTGGTGTGGTAAGCAAATTATGAAGCTATATATTGACAATGGTATACATCTTCTGTAATGTCCTGTAAAATGTCTTTTTGTAATGTTTCTTTTAAATTATGAAAATAAAATTAAAAAAAATAAAAAAATAAAAAAAAAATTCCGTTTAACTTTTATGAACTTGGTATATTTTAGTGCCAGGATAATTACTTGCTAATTCTTCCTTGTGACCTTTACATCCACAAAATCACAGCCTACGGGCAATAAGTTATAGCTTTTATAGTTTTATTAATGATAAAATATGAAAGATACAAGAGCTCCATCTGATGCTAGATTTACAGGATTAAATTCAGATAACAGATCATTTGCCAACATTAAAGTCACAGGAAAACTAAATACAACCCAGAAAATCCACGACCTTCCACAGGTTGCTGAACTTTCGGCCATTGCAACCCAAATTCGGTCCACAGGAATCGAGCCCATGACCTCAGAGATGATGAGGATGTGTACTAATAGACTATACATACAGATTATAGATAGGCATACATACAGGCTTTAGATAGGCATATGGACTATAGATAGACATACAGGCTATAGATAGGCATATAGACTATGGGCAGAGCGAACAATGAACCGGTAGAGCACTACGCCATGGAGGTCCTTTAGATTGAGTTTTGTAAACATGTTTCTTGTTACAATCTATTATATTTCTTCAAGTGACTGGACAAGGCACTGCTGCTATAATACAACCACCCCGGTAAATTCCAACAAGTCCGATTGCCATTGTGAGGAATTTTGTGCTCATTGGAGTTATCTGGACTTGCCAAAACAATCGTAATCCAGCAAATCTTTTCACACACAAAGTCGCTTTCCAATCCAAAACTTAGTTGGCAAAAAACCTCATATATTGGAATACCATTCTGTGCCATGTCGTATGGATGCTCACAGATCTACGCAATAAAATGCCACATTCCGACCCCTTTCGAGTGGCGTCGAAAGGGGGAATAACCTGATCATATATACAAGAGGAGGAATATGCCCAGTCAATGCGCGATTTTTTTTTTCGGATATAATCATCCTCTATTGCCTTGAAATAGTTGATACTTTCATATCTTAGGAATTCATCAGGGTAGAAAGAACTTGCAGAGTAAGAAGTCCTGCCTATGGATACATGTTCGGTGGTACACTGTAACAACCAGAGAATGTCGACAAAGACCCCAATTACAGCTCGGACTGCGCTGCCTGGTCCCCGGTTACAGCTCGGACTTCACAGTCCTGGACCCTAATAACCGCCTAATTTCCAAGATGGCTGCCCTTTCTATTCCGATAATTGTTAGTACATGATACTTTTTCTGCCGTTGAAACAAATCGTTCATACCACTGGTTTGCAGGAAATGAAACATAAATTTAACCCCTTCCTGTTGTTACAAAATCAGCTACTTTTCCTTTTACCGCTTCCAAGAAAAAGTATAGGATTTGGTCATGGTTGTATACAGGAATATTTTAAATGTTAACTCCCCAACCTTGACTCTACAAGACTAGTACCGGTTCCGATGGTCATTATACCTGGTGTTTATGGGAAACTAGCACGTATAAAGCATGTGACCAACCAGATTCCTCTATCAGGCTACGTGAAATCCTTGCAAATTTTAAACATAGTGATGGTCAGTGGATGCAGTTTCAACTTAACTTTACAACAAAAAAAAGCAACCATCAAAGATCATTGTTTATAATAATTCAGCTTTGTTAAATATTTGATTTGAGTCTAGAGTGTTCAGGACACCTTACAGAAAAAAATACAAGAATTTCTAACGCTGATTAATTCAGGATTGTTTGAAGGGCCCCATGAATCCAGCCCACTGTCCTAAATGCCAAGACAATCGTCTTTGTTCCCATCATAAATTGGCCTGTTCATAGAATCGAACTCTGAATTGACTTGTCCCTACATAGCCTGATTACTCCAGGCATAACCCCTGATAGATTTTAGAGTGTCTTTGATAATAAGACATATATTTTTTCAGAACTGCACATAAGCCTGTGTACGGTTCAGACAACTTGGGATGAAAAACTTATCGTCAAAAAAGTTATTGTATGTTTGGACAAGTAAAGCAAAATTCGTTTGAAGTATTAAATAGATGGATGGATGGGAATTCTGACAACAACAGTTATCATGTTCAAATGTTGTAGATTCAGCCTGTGGGATATACAGAATCTGACATATTTTATTATTCTTCGTCGATAATACAATTAGTATTCAAACAGTACTATTTCAGTCAAGACTGCTTCGGGAAACCTAGCTAATGCATTATCTCAACTTATGGCCAAACAAGACCTTGCCGCCGTTGATAAATGATTCAGTTTCCTTTGAAGCAGTAGTGATAAAATACTGACAAATCTTACTTTGATATCAAATTTGGTCAACATTGACGCAAGCTACAAACAAACCGACAAATCAAAGTTCCCGTGCCCTTCTGAACGCAATAAACATGGTTGATCTCCTTCGCGTAAGGATTGAAGGATTCGCCGCTGCTAATTCAAAGAATACGTCGCAAAAATAGATATTGTTATTCACGGCTTTTGAAGGAAACTTTGACCACTGTTACATACGACACACAGTCATATTATTCACTGACCGTGCCAATACGATGCTAAATTTATTTTTCAGAATTGCAAACTGTCTGCGAAATTCTTTAATTGACCTTGTAGCATTCCCTAATTACAGAAAATTTATAGTAAACTTAACTACGCCCTCATGAGGTGCCATATATATCTTTAATAATGTACACGATAATCACCGTAACAACATGCAAAACTATGGTATGAAAACTGTCATCGTTTAACAAATTCTAAATCCATAATATTAAAAGACACAGCAACAGTTGATGACAAATAGGCCTTACACGTTTCATAAAGACCATTTACGACCAAGTGAAACTTTACATCCCTAGAAATTTAAAAAAGTAAACCATGGTCAATTCAAAATATCAAAAGGCGCAACAAAACTTGATTGTCAATCTGCATAAGCCCTATCAAGTTTCATAAAGATTGGTATTAGGATTTTTTAGTTTAACTCAGCGAACAAAATTATCTTCTATTAACGACCATCTCCACCCCTGTCTCCATGGGATTAAGAAGAAATGGTTAATCCATACTAGCAGGGGAAACTTTCATAAAGATAGGTCTACAAGTTTTAGAGATCTGTCCCGGATACGGATTGGAGCTATCTCTATAGGTCCTATAGGATGCCTTAGGATATCCAAATTTTATAGGATTTCTATAGGATGTAAGGGAAGTACGTTTTCTAAGCTGCTCCACTGACCTCTGTATGTGAAATCATCACATTACATTTTCGATGAGCTGATTCAGTGGTACTAAGAAGCGGACCAAACTGATTTTCAAATAATTCATGATTTTTTTACAACACAAAATTTCAGTGAAATTTCCACTCAAGATATGATAGCTGATGAAGAAACAGTGGAGAATTGGAATAGTAACCACAGAACCGCATCGTGTACCAATCGGCTGAATGTCGCTTGATTTTCGTCCGTGATAGCTGGAGTTATATTGCCCAAATTGGTGTATTTGGTTCGCCCAGACACATATTTACCGACATAAGCACACTTTCCAGATGAATAAACAAACCGCACGAATTTCACAAGACCTACGACTGAATCGTGTTCCAGGATGGATTCGTATATATAGACTTTGTCGAGTTTAATCTTCTGGTCGATACATTCCTCGATACTCTTTGCACGACTTAAACATCTATACCAAAAAAGGGGCCTCTTGAAACCAGAGGTTATTAGTTTTGTGCTATCACAGGTAAATGGTTCGCAAAATTACCGACACTTTTGGTCAACTCTCAATTAATGTAAACACTGAATAGATTTGAAACAGTTTGCTGTGCTAAACGAAAGTCAGTCAGATCAAAATGTAACTCTGATAATACTCAAATGCAATCATGCAAAAAAATGATATTTAACAAGCCCGATAATTATTTTTTACTCTTCAAACGTATACTATGTGACCCTAAAATATCGAACAAGTCTAGAAAACTGCTGGCACAGCAGAACGCCACTACTCACATATCCATGTACAAGCTACATAGAAGTGGTCCTTGTGTTGGGGGGTGGGGGG